>JAXQGP010000190.1:0-79179 GCA_037040125.1 Kazachstania sp. M6911
GTTTTTCATTAGTTAAGCGCGGTCTCCCTGCCATCGCGCGGCAGAATACGTAATCGATCAGTTTACAAATTTCTATGAATAACAACAGGATGTCGTTTTCTTGGCGATGATGACTTCGATGAATATTTACTTTGGAAAAGTATATACTTATTTAATGTTATCTATTATTTTTATAAATGCTGGACACCATGTCCCTATTGAGGTATCAGAAATCATCCATTGAGTCAATAGTTTCTTTGCTTGAATTTTATCATTTTGGAAAACTTCAAAAAATTGTGATAATGTGTTTATTGTAGATTGATTATCTAAACTTCTATTCATATTATTTTTCACTTTATTAAGATAGAAAGTGAATTCCTTTTCAGAGAGTTTCGATTTTTTCGAGGAAAGTTCTTCTACCTTTGATAATATTTCATGCTTTGTTAGAATTGTGACTTGGTTGGATTCTTCAGTAGTAGTGGATGCTGGTTCAGTAGAAGATGTTGAGATCTTTCTCTTCGACATCATTGGCGGAGGTGCGATTGCAGTCTTGGTATTACCATATGTATCCCGCACTTTAGTTGTAATGATATTATTAGTACTTGATACTGTACTACTACTTGCTAAACTCGTTGAAGAAGCATTTTTCTTATTTGATACTTGAAATAAGAAAGTGGGACAATCATTGTACCCTGGGACATCTGCTTCTGTACAATTCTGGAAACTCTTTGAACTAGCTGACATTATTAGTGTTTCTTTGAAAAAATTAAGTCAATAACTATATTTCAGGGAGAGGGGAGTTATTACTTTATAAACAGATTTGGGTTCCGCGGAAATATTAATAAAATTATATGCCAATATTCTGTTTGGACAATTTTTATTGTTAACGTTAATATCGGAGTTGAATCTTGATCTTTTTTTAAGAAAGAAGTCGGTAATATTAAATTATCAATTCTTGGAAATAGCCCAGTGTCATATTAGTTAATATATTCTAAAATGTAAATATTTACTTTGTTGAGTATTACGTGTTATAATTAGTACTAAACACAATAGCCCTGCGCCGCAGTTTTCTTTTTTTCCCAACAGAGATTCTTTTTTCTACTACGTACCCTCATGAATTGGAACTTCGCGAAAGTTAGGGTTTCTCGATCTATTGTCTATTTAATTGATAATTGGCTAACAAATTAGGTAGAAACTGTAGAGTGCGCATAGGATCAAGCGCATTTAAGTAAGAATGCTAAAGGCAAATCTATATCGAGATCAACTGGATATCAGATATCTTTCTTGACCGTTGTGTAACTGGTACTAGTAGATCGAGAAAAGTAATGAGTTGCCATATTGAAGTGTGAGAATGGTATACTTGGAACTGTAGCTACTTGGTTGAGATTAGAATACGTGTGAAGATCAGGGAAAACTGAGTAATTGAGTAACAGCAAGATCGATTGGAATTGTGGGACAAGTTTAAACCAACAGATATCTTGCAGAGAATATCATAGAATTGAATTATAGAACATTTATCTTACTAATTTCTAAAATTGAGGAACGAATTTTATTCTTTTTTCTTATGTTTAAAAACTTTTTAATATTACGCTTGTTAGTTTGTTGAGAAGGATTAGTGTAATTGACCTTACCAAAGCATAATTCTCGAATATATCATTTACAATACTTTCTTAATGGAAAAGTCATCCAATTAATGAATACTATTAATATAGATGAACTCGTCTTTCTTATTACCTAATTTGCTCAAAACCAGGTGCAAACAATCTATGTTTCCTTTATTGATATTGTTTCTGTTACTGAAATTGATTGACAACAACAAGAGGGGTAATTTCTATATATTGCGATATTTAGAATCAAATCGTACAATATGATGTCTCATGTAACTTGTAACGCACTTCAAACGTGCGTTTCTTTGAGTTTTCCTTTGGAAACTATTACAAAAATAGTATTACCTCGAAGCAGTGATTTATCAAAAAAAGTTTAATTAACTTTCTCCAAGAAACATACATAAAATAATTCTTAAAAAGAAAGGATTGTAGCAATATTCCAAGTTAATTTCGAAAACCAATCGTTATTTGCGTATTCCGATGTCTGATATTTATTCTAAAGTATATAGCATATGGGCGATCAACAGAAAAATTATCCACAAATCATATCTATTAAGTGATTACTACGAACAAATATTATAATCTCGAGAAACGTTTATCATTATGGAAGCAATATATTTCTGCCATATTTGTTAAGCCATCCTTTTTATTTTCAAACTTCCACGGATTGTATAAAATTTTATGGAAGTGTTATAATAGACGGTATTAAAAAACAGTAATAAACAATATTTAATAAAACACCGACGCAAAGAACACAATAACTCGAGAAATACTAATCATAAACTATTGTAGTTTCCCGCGGGTATAATATTGTTTGTACCTTAAAAAAAGAAAGAATTTCTTATTATATTATTTAAAACAATAGAAAAATTCTTTAAATGTATCATCATTTCTCAGATCCTTTTTTTCTCCTTATTTAATTTACATAAAGTAAATCTATCGCTGGAATCAAAGTAGAAATTGTATAATTTCTTTCTACTTTACTCTGTTCGTTAAATTTTCATTGTACGAGTCATTTCCATAGCACTTATCTTTTTTTGGTTAATAGCCATCAAATTTTTTTTTTTTTTAATTTACGGTTAATTCGGACTGCGCAATGTACGTACCTTTACATAACGCATTTTATTAAAAATTTCCAGAAAAATTGAGAAATCCGTACAAAAATTAACCTTCCCCGTTCAATTAACCACCTGCACAATTTTTTTTAAACTTCATTATTCAATCATACATCTATTTCTAAGAATAATTATAACAAAGCGCATCTTTAAAGAAAAAATTGTGCATCGATTTGATTAAAAATTAAAGTGACCAAAGGAAAATCTGTAGTGAAGATCTATATGAAACTTCCTGATGACATCACCATTACCGTACAGAAACCCCTGCGTCAATTTCTAGGGGTGCCAGGGCCACAGGCATATTGTTTAATTAATTTACTAAATAATTAACTAAGAAATAAGAAAAGATCAGCATATCAATTTAATTAAGTTATTACAATAAGGAGAATTTTATGATTTGACCAATTGTTTCTCGAGGTATTGAAAAGAAAAAAAAACAAGAAGTAATATATCAATTAATATAAGTAAATGCAGTTAATATGCAGGGTGCTAAAATAATAATTCACCTGAATAGTTTAGGGTCCAATTTTTGTTTTTTTTTCTTAACGACAAATCTGTTTTTAAGATATTATAAGACGTAGTTACACAGTTTCCGGAATTAAGGGATTATCATCTTTGAAGTTTCCCACTTAAAATCTGTCAAAATTGTGGTAAATATCATGATTTGCAAGAATAAAAGAGTCAATTTAATGTTCATATAATATGAAATGACCAATTGAACGGCATTATAAAAAACACATAATAAATATTGGTAATAAATTATTAATATATTGATATTATAACTATTGAATGAAATAAGATAGAATTACAATAACAATATTCGACACAGCCTCTTAATCGAAATACATTCCTCCGATAACATTAATTATTTTGACGGGTTAGTTATATTGATATAGAATGTATATAATCCTTCATATAACAATAATAAATCAGGGATCCTTATTTTAATTAGTATTGGAGAGGCGGTATTCCGGTTTCATTCTTATGTAATACTTCAAAATAATGATGTAGTTAATTATGTCATTCTATTTAAGATTATCATATATAAACTTTTTTTAGTATTGTGTCGATAACGTGAAGTAACGAAATTATCCCGAAGGAACGAATGTCCGTAGAAATTCAAATTTATTGATATACCGTGCGTTTGTTTCTTAGAGATGCGGGTAGAAGGTTAATATGAGTAAGGAGATAAATGTTAAAATTTTAAAAAAAAAATAGAAAGATTAAGATATCCGCGGGGTGAACCTCAAAAAATTATAAAACTTCAATTCAAAAATGCACAGAATGTTCAAGAGAAACAATAGATTTGTTCCCCTCTCTCCGGTAATGCCACTGTTTATGATGAAAAAGTGATATCATCAACATTTGTTCTTATATTCCTGTAAGAATAGCTACAAACAATTAATTTTAATACTTTAAACATTCTTATTTAATATAATAGAATATAATGATTAGCGGGTATTGATACAAAAAAAAAAGTGACAAATATTTATTATTAATTGCCTGAATATAATAGGTCCATTTTTTTTTTTTATAATCGAAGAGATGAGAAAAAAGGGTACTGCGCCAACGGTAACTGGAGTTTAATTGTTACACATTTTTTATAAGTGTTTATATATTTAGATGTACCTACATATAATGAAGAATTAAATATTACATATTAATATTCAACGGATTTCTACATTTTTCAAAGTATGTTATTTATTTGAAGCACAGATATATCATATATGTATAATGTTTGTAGGAATTACCTAATATTCGTTATCTTTATTATGAATTTCTACTTCAAAATTGATGTATCACATTTTATGCAACTAATTCAACAATAGTAGCTTAATCAAGTAATTAGTCACCAAGAAACGTAAATAGATGTTATAACCGATTACTACCAAAAAAAAAAGGTAATACACCATAGACGATAGATTTACTTAACAATATATACGTTCTTGGAATAATAATATGTGTTTATCGGTATAATGATTTGCTTATGTTCCCCTCACTTTTTAAATCCCGTTTAATTTTTTTTTATTTGTTACTTTTCTATTAAAAGTTGATATTTTAAACAGTTTCCTTTCAATTCGATTTATTTAGGTACAAAGAAAACTCAACTAAGGAACAAACAAACGATAGCCCTGATTCTATATAGTAAAGGGCAATCAATTTTTCTTTATCTCTCGGTAATGGGAAAGATTTGCCGATTTATCTACCATAACGGAAACTCGGTTTTATAAGTTTTTATCTAATCTCCGAATCTATCAAACGGCGGTATCATTATTACGAAAAGGAAGAAACTCACAGAACAAAATTTAATTAAAGTTTCTAATATGCAGTGAATAAAATCGTAGAAGAATATAGGGAAGCAAAAAAAAAGTGATGATCTTAATACGGTGGTTATTTATTCGTAGTCTATAATACATTCAAATTTCAATCACAGATATTTGAATTATTCTCCTTTCTGCACCTGTTTATCAGTTCCTTTGCCCCTCTTATTAACCCCTCATCCTCATCTTATTAACGTTTTTTTTGTTACGTGGAAGAGAATCAAATAAGAAACACAGACAATATCATCGAGAAAAACGTATCTGTTACTACGCATATTTCGCACCATTAATTATATTGTTCTCTTTGTGACTTGCTGTTCTGCGCATTGTATTTGCATTTCCCGTAGCGCGCTTTTGTATTCTCCGTGAAATTTGTGTATAACAGTATCAAAAATATAAAGTAACATCGGTTTCGGAAAACTAAAAATTCCCTGCAAAGAATATAAAATAATGCGAAAACTTTAATAAAGGGAAACTTTAAAAGTTGAAATAGACAATGTTAGAAAGCAGTGTAGAAGCGACTATCAACACAATAAAACAATCTGAGAAAGAAATAAAATTGTTAAAAATTCTAAATATCTAGATTTTTATGTAACTATCACTACGACAATTTAGTGTTCAACTATATATTTTCTATGTTTCTTTTGCCGTGCATCTATTATGCTCCATTTTCCTACATAATAAAATGCTCTTTTTTTTTGGCAAAATTAAAATTTACGCTACTGTGGTTATTCTTCACCTTTGGTTTCTGTTCTGTACTTCTACGATGGAACAATTTTATCGCTTGGATAAGTTTATGTTGTTGGAAGATTGTCAGAGTGAGACACACACGGACAGTGATGAGCAGTTTCAATATGTTTCACACACTCTCTGTTTGTTAGTAAATATGTAATAGTTAATAGTTGTTCAGTTACTAGGCCATTCTTTCTTTCTTTTTCCTCTCTTGTTTCTTTTTCCCACTTGTTTCTTTTTTGCCATTTCTGCCCATCATGGTGAGCAGAAATCGTGTGTGTATGTGTTAGATATGTTTCTCGTTGGTTAAATTAAATACTTCATTCCTATACTAAATCCATTGAATCCGATAATCCAATTATTGAAAAAAAGTATTTATATAATCAAAGTTTCCCAATTTATAAGATATTATTTTAAATTTATGTCAATTAAAATATTTGTTTTCATTTTTCGAATCTTTTGCATTAATAAACCATATGTCTTTTTATTTGCATTAAGTTAAATTGATCTTGATAATACTAACACAAGTGATTCAATTACAAACATTAAACTAAACAAAAAAGACAAATTACAACACATACACATATATTATAAATTTTAAAAATCACAAAAAAAAGAAACTTTACAAGAGATTATTATCGAAAAACATTAAACAGGTTACATTTTTTTTGAATTTAAAATTACAATACTAAATTGATACCTCTTTTTTTTATATTACATTAACTTATTAATAACTATTTTTTCTTTATTTTATAACAAGATAGAAAAAAAAAAAAAAGTACAATTATTTTTCAATATTCATATTCTTAACAAATACACAACTAGACAAGTATTTCAAAATCATTGATTTTATTTTTAACTCAATTTTATCTTAAAACAGAAAGTTACACAAGAACGTTTAAGATAAGATAAGATAAGATAATAAATTTAGATATATTATTATTTTTTTTTATTCGTAGCAAATGGGTAATTTTAAGAAAAGTCCAACTCTTTCAGTAGATAGTACTACAACTACAACAAGTCCAACATCAACAAATAAAAAAATGTTTAGATGTGAAGGTTATAAAGATTGTAATATGGCTTTTACTAGAGCTGAGCATTTAGCAAGACATATTAGAAAACATACAGGTGAAAAACCATTTCAATGTTATATTTGTTTAAAACATTTTAGTAGAGTAGATAACTTAAAACAACATAGAGATTCCGTTCATGCAAAATTAAATTATCCACCTTCATATTTTAATGAATTATCACCAAATCAAAATTCAAATATTCAACAACAACAACAATCAAATCAATATGATAAAAGATTATTAAGTCCGTATAATATGCATAATCGTCCAGATATTCAAATGATGAGTATATTACCTTCACAGATGCAACAGGCACAAGCACAATCACAACATCCACAACAACCACAGCATTTTATTTATGCTAGTCCGTCATATGATGGTACTAACAATAGTAATCAAAACATTAATAACACAAATAATAGTTATATTCCATATATTCAAGAGCATGTAGTATCATCTCATCATCAACTACCTTTAGCATCTCCATCACATCAATTGCATTACAACAATAGCAATAACAATAATACTCATCTTTCCCCTGCATCACCTGTACCAAATTATAATATTACATTACAATCTCCGAATCCACAGCAACAACAACAACAAGTACTTCCGAATGGTGCTTTATCAATACATTTACAACAACATTCTCCATTAGATATGAATAATCCTAACAATACATTGAATCAACATAATAATTTACCATTAAGTCCACAAATGAATAAAACTTATAATGTTGGAAGTAATTCAAATATTGTTGTATTCCCAGTACAACAAGTACAAATAGATTATCATGATGATAGAAGATTCCCAATTGCACAATCATTAAATAATTCATATAACAATGTAACAATGAGTCCAACTCAACATTATTATGATACAAGTCATACAGGTACATTACCAGCCCATTATTCAAATTCAATTAATGATAGTAATAATGTAACGATGAGTAGTAAAAAAATTGGTCGTAAATGTAGATTAACAATTGGTAAAAATTCACCAACTAAAGAGATCTCAACAGTAGTAGTCAATACAGAAAAGAAATTATTACCATCGTTGAAAACATTATCAGATTCAAAGACAACTACTGTAGTTGATTTATTGACACTTAACGATCGTAGAATTTCAACAGGTACAGAACAAGGTACCACTACCACGAGTACCACAACAACAAGTAACAAAGATACGAGCAACGAAAATAATAAAGATGATAAAAGTAATAATTCTACTGATGTTAATAAGAATGCTACTGATCGGTTAAGTGTTAATTATATCCTTTTATGAAAAGGCGTCATGTTGAGATCTGTATTATTACTTTATTTTCCTTTTTAACCTTTTGAATTTAAACTTTTATCATCATCATTACCATTATTATCATACTTTTGTAACATATTTCATTATATAAATAAAACAAAATTTCATAATTTTTTTTAAATATCATTAAAAAAAGGTAGAAGGAGAAACATCACAAAAGAAATGTCAATTCAACAAATTTTTATTAGGATGGACAATCTCATTACATCATCGCATATGTCACCACCGACTCAATTCTATTGTCTTTTTTGCAAAAAATTCTAAAATGTTGAAGACTTATGTCTATGTGTTGACAACAGCCCCATTTGAAGGAACGATCTCCTCTTCTGTTGTTCGTTTAACATGATGACGATTGCGGGCGCCGTCGCTTCATACGACACACTGTGGGATACATTCTTCAATTTATATGTATTACTGTGAAAATAGCGAACAAATCCACAGAAAATTCGAATACTGCATCACTACTTACGACGGCATACATGCATGTGCAAAAAAACAGTTCATTTTTCTTGTTGACTGCGGCGCTGCGATTGTCAATTAATATACAATGCATATAGAAATCCTCGGAGTAGTTAGACCTGGAATTCGTCAACAGTGATATTTATTTCCCGTGTTTCTACAGTGAATGTGTCGTACAACCTTGTGGAACAATTACCGTTTCTGGAACATCATATTTTTATTTCCCTCACATATACATACATATACATATTCATAAGCTACAGTTGAACTAGCAACAGCAACATCAACACGTATTCTGTTGATATCAGTGAGATTATAAACTGTTGTTGAAAGATAGAGATATCTTACCATATGTAGTCTTAATAAATGTAATCTGTAAGGTCCCCTTCTATTCAATATTGTAAGTTGCTGCGTAAAACATTCTTATCTTTGTTCAATCTCCGAGACCGAATGCGGAACAACTGCGCAGTCTCGTACCAAGGCAAAACAGAAAAATTTAAGAAAGCCAAAAAAGACTGACTAGAAAGTATTTTTAAAAAATATATATATATTTCCCTCTGTAATACTCAATTTTTTTTATTTAAAAATAAAAATAATAGAAAGTGGAAAGATAGTTTTTAAAATTTTTCTTTAAGAATCTATTTACAACATAATCCTACATTCTATATCATCAAATATGCCTTTTTTTAATACAAATTCAAATATACCCATATATCAACAAAAGGGGTATCCCATGACTATAAATAATATGAATGGTAGTGCCATACAAGATTTTGACTATATGCATAATAGTACACAACAACAACAACCGAATAATTTATCACCTTTATTAATGCAGCAAGGAATAGATATGTCAAGTAGAAAATTTAATGTTAATGCAACTAGAAGTAGTTCAAGTTCAAGTACAAATTCAAGTGTATTAAGCTCATTAAGAACAACAAATAATTTAAATAGTTTATCTTCTTCACCAGGTAATAACAATAATTTAAATTCTTTTGATCAACATTATGATTTATTAAATATTAAAAATAGAAGTAAATTATTTGAAGATGATGTAATTTTTTGTCCAAGATCTTTATTATCACAAAGTGAGTTGAAAACAAGAGATGAATTAGATAAATTTTTAATGGATAGATATAATGAATATATGATATCTAATGAACAACAACATTTTCATATACAACAACAACAACAGTTAGACGATAGAAAATATAGTAATTTACCTAAATTTAATCCATATGCTTCTAAAAGTTTCACTCCAGGTGACTAAAATTTACAATAATGACTTTAAAACCAATATATTTAAGTACATACTGTTAAAATTTTTCATTATTCCCAAACACTCATAACTTATAATGGCTCATTTCAAAAAAGTGTTATTATCTTTATTGATTATAACCTCATTTCATTTCATATCATTTCATGTTAACGACCCTTAAAACTTTATATGTAGACGTTTTTTCATCACATATATATATGTATCATTTCATTTACTATAGAGCTTATATACTATTATTCATATATCAACAATTTCAAATATAAACATAAAGCAATGCATATAATATCGAATATAGAATCTTTTATTATTACTATTATTATTTAAACAGTACATATCTCACTAATTATTTAGGATCACTACTGCAATTATTAGTAGCAGGTGAATCATGATCTAACATACCATTACTATTACCAACAAATGATGAAAAGATATCATTATTATTTGGCTCATCATCTTCTTCATCATCACTATTATTATCGATCTTAACATCCATATGTGTCGAACCATTTTTATTATATCCGAACATCATACCAGGAGAGGATGGCATAATCCCATGATTCTTGCTATCTTCATCATCATTTTCTTCTTCTTCTTCCTCTGGGGAATAGTTGACAAGTACTGTGGCATCACTATTAGGAATAATCATATCTGATGGAATTACACCAGATAAATCCATGCAATTTTTAGATTGTGATACACGTTGTTGCTGTTGCTGTTGCTGCTGTTGCTGTTGTTGCTGACCGGATAATAATGGTAATCTACGTAATTGATCCTGACATGTAGTCATCTTAACAGGTTTACCACTTATACTTTTCTTCCTTATAAATTTATTATTTGAATTTTGTATCGTTTTCTCCGATGCGGATTTCCCCGCTTGTTCTAATTCAATTAATGGCATCGATAATGTATCTATTGGTGATGTTCTATCCATATCTTCAACAGTTGGTATATCTGTTGGAGTATTTTTCGTTGTGGTGTGTGTATGATTGTTTGTATTGATGATAGTTGGGGTATTTACTGTAGAATTGGTTGGTGGATCCATCATTCCAACAAGATCTAGACCCTTAGAGACATCATTAAATTCATTTAACCAATCAATATTATTATCATTAAAATTTAATAAATTCGCATACATATCCCTTGTTGTATTATGTTCAGATAATGGTGGAATATTCTCTTTATTAGCAATCATGATGTCGTCATCACATGGTGTCTTACCAGTAGGTGTATCGGTTGCAGCTGTAATTGTATGTAATGATGGAGAACCTGCTTGTGGAATATGAATAGTTGACATTGCAGGTAATATTTTACCTGATTTAGTTCTTGTTGCCTTTGTAACTTTCTTACTTGATTTCTTAATTGTACTCTTTGAGCTTGAGGTAGTTGTTTTCTTCTTATTCATAAAATCAAACCTTTTACTAATTGCATCATCAACTTTAATCTTTTGTACACTGTTGTCAGCTTGTAATGAATTTATCTCATATGTTAATGCATCTGGATGCGTTTCTTGTCTTTGCTGTTGTTGTTGTTTAGATAATGTTTCAGTTTGTCTATCTGCCATATATATCTTATGTGCAATCGAAGTCTTAATAAATCCTGAACCAGCTGGATTCATACGTGTATCCCAAATAGGTAATGATTGTGTCCTTATTGCCTTTGGTGCAGGCTTTGGATTAGTTTGTCTCTTAGTGACTCGTACAGGTTTAGGAATAGTTGTCATTGTTGGAGTAGCATATTGTTGAGTCTTAATTGTTGAATTTGTTGAAAGTTTCGGATGGTCTGGTCTCTCTGGTGGTCTATTCGTTATTACTCTTTTAAGTTTTAATTTAACTTCTAAAGTGTCTGGACTCGATGGTACAGAGTGTCCATTATCTTTATTTTTCTTCTTTGAAGCATTACTATACGTTCTTCTTAACATTGCTGAGAAATTTGAACAGACTCTACCAATTATAATCATTTCATCATCTTCGAAATCGTCAATATCCTCGTCGTCTTCTTCCTCTTTTATAGTGTTCATTTTATCATTTTTACATTTTTCTAATTTTGATCGTATCTTTGATAATAAACCTAGACTCACTAATGGTTCATTAACTTCACAAATATCATGATAATATAAGTTATAATCCATTATAATATCACCATTTTGACGATTAGAATAAACATCCATTACTTCAGGGGAATTCAATTGTATTTCGTCCAACACAAAGGATAAATTAATTGCACCAATTCTTAATTTTAAATCAGAATCATTAGGTGCTGATGGATTAGGCATATTTGCTACTCTTACCTCATGTGGTTTCTTCGATCTAGCTAAATAACTACCATTAGATCCATCTTCTAACGTATATAGAATCTTTAATGTCATTCTTGAAAGTTCCGCCATCATTAAAAAAATATAGTAACGTATGTATCTCTCTGGTGTACGGTATTATTTCAATCGAGTTAAAGTTATTGATAAATAAAAAAATACCCACTTATATATATATGAGTTGTTGTTTAATTGAGTATTTATCGAGGGGGTGTTAAGAATTTAATTAAATATAAAGGAGATTATTAATCACCAAAATAGTAATTATTTATTTTACGAAAATGCAATATAAGAAAACATATATAAAAAAAATTGCGTCTAAACAGAATGATAAAATAATAACGTACGCGTTTTCTCGATTATACTACATTATTCAACTCAATTCAATTTTGTTTTGAAGTTTAAACAATTTGTTTCAATTTGATCATCGATTTTCGTAGTAGTGAAATTCTAAAGATTCGCGTATTTCGCAGTTTTTTGTCAATATGACTTGTTATTGTTTACGCGTTTCGCGTCCTGCGACAATCTCTTGCAATTGTCATTATAGAAACATATTGTTTTAGGTCTACCGAGGAACGTTATTGTTACAAACTTTTTGATATTTTATTGAAAAGAAGATTATTTAATGTTGGATATAATTATATAGTGTCATCGCTGTTTAGTAAGCTGTTAATTTCATAAGGTCAGAGTTTTTTTGTATTTTTTTTTTAGAAAAAATATATTAGTAGTATTAAGAGATTTTGTCAGGCACATTTAAGAGTGAGCTTGAATTGGAATATTAGTAGTAATTAGTGTTTCTTTCATTGTAGCAGGGAGCTGTTTAGTTATGTTCCAAAAATTTTGGTCCATATTGTGGATCGGCGTCTTGTGAAGATGGGTTCATCTTTTGGGAGTTTATTGTAGACTGAGAGTTATCTGTGTTTGTATCTTGCGTATTGGTTTCTTCTGGTAAATAATCCTGCAGAATCGCTTTAAGATTATCCATTTGTTTAGCAAATGTGGTCTTGTTCATAAAATGCCTCATTGCAGAATACTCACCCTCTGATAGCTTTAGAAGCATACCTCCAAATTCATTAACAGAACTGCAATAATAGGACTTATAATCTTCCTCAGTTTTAGTATTGTCATTTTTCAACACCTCAAAAGTGTTTATAACATGTTGCAATCTTTTCACATCATTTACATCAAGTCCAAAATTTGATTTCCTTTTAGTTGGCTCATCATTACCTGAACTTGATTGACTTGATTGAGAAGTTCTTAATTCAATTGGACGATTAAACCCTTCATCAAAACTTGGTAACAACCTAGGTAAATTCTGTACGGGAGCCATAGTTGGAGCAACTTCCATCATTGGATATTGTGTCGCATTCTGTTGTGGTGCATAAGCCATCGTACCATTGATATTAGTCACTGCGGGTAAGATTGCAGGTTTCTGTAATTGTGGAACCATTGAACTTGTTGTTCTTATTTCTTGATATTGTGGTAGTGGTTCCATTCTTGGTCTCATCATCATTTGTTGTGGCATTGTTGGTGGTGATTGTTTTTGTTGTATTGGTAGTTGATAATGGACGTTGAAACCAGGTACACTGTTTGCTTGAGTAGTAGGAGGTGGAACCGCGGTGAATTGTGGTTGTGGCTGTTGTTGTTGTAAATATGGATCGTTACTTGGATACATAGTTTGAGTTGCGTAAGTAGGTACAGGAGTTGGATAAATATAAGAGACACCATTTGGATATTGTACTGGGATAGGTTGTGGTTGAAACGATGGAGCAGTCATTGTTTGACGATAAACAATTGGATTTTGATTAGTAATAGGTACAACAACGGGATCAACAACATTAGTTGTTGCTACTACTGTATCATTCTCCATTGAATCATTCCTTTTAGTGAATTCTGCTTTAGTTAAAGTTGGTACAGGAATATTAACATTATGATTAACTCTATGAATTAAATCCAATTCAACAAATGCATACCTATCCTTATATTTGAAAATAAATCTTGACCCACAATGATATTGTTTCAAATTTGAACCTCTACCACTTTTACTTACATCACCTCTGCTGTCTTGTCTACAAATATATCTTTTACTTCTCGTAACGTTATCCTTAGCTCTATCTGTATGATTTAAAACTAAAGCGATCCCACAAGATTCATAAATTTTTTCTCTTAAATTATCATATAACACATCAACAGAAGCAGGAGATGGATGAAATGGTAAATTAAAAGTTGAAAAAGGTATAGTTGCTCTAATATGAAATGATAAATTATTTAAATTTTTTTTCTGGATTAAAATACTAATTAATTCATCCATTGTATGAATTGTTGATCTTTCATATGCTTCAACTCTATTTTTCTTCTTTTTCATTGTAAGATGTTTTGAGGGACCTAATAAATTATCATATTTTGCATATTTACTTACTTTATCTGGTCTTGAATGAGTTACTGTTGGTGCTAAACCTATTATTTCTGTAGGTTCAGTAAATTGTGAAGATGGACGTGTCATAATATTTGTTATAATATTGTTGTAGTGATGTGCGTAAGATATAAGAAAATTAGTTAAATTGAGTAATGTACAGGTTGGAAAGAGGAAGGAAATAATTTTAAGGTATGGTTACTTTATATATATAATATATGTGTGTGTTATGAATAAGGACATTTATCGCATGGGAAATTTAGAAATAACAAAGTTAAGAAAACTCAACCTGCATGTATGTTTTGATAATTAATAAGAGGAAAATAAGTACCTTGCCTCTTCTTCTTGACTTCTATGTTCCTTTCTTTTGAAGAGACAACAAAATACACTTATCGAACTGTATTAAAGCAGGGAAAGAAAGAGAGGAAGTTAAACAATTGATGTAATTGTGTAACTCCTCAAATTTCTACATAAAGAAATTACAAACTAATTTCTTATTAAACATTGCATTATAATACAGTGATTTTGTATATATCTTTCTTTCATTTGAGTTTTTTGCTTTAGGAGGCAACAAACAATCGAATTACAATCTCTAGAACACGCACAGAGAGAAAGCAACTGAATAAATTAGAAGAAACAGTTTCGTTTATTTGTCTTGTTAAAGGATACCGAAAGAGTGTAAAAAGATTTGCCAATGAGTATTACTTCTATCTGTCAGTGTCTGCCACAGTGTATTGTCTGTACCTGTGTTCATGGCTGTTGGTAACTGTTGGTTAATTGTTTCCTGCTAATATTGAAGCAAAACAATAAGTACAGTGCGAGACAGAGGAAGAGAGGGATAAAGAACAGTATGTATTCATACAATTGGGTAAGGGATAACTCATTGTTTTTGAAAGCAAAACTGCGAATGTACAGCTTGCATACATATCAATAATGTCTCTTTAGTAGTAACAGTAAGGAGAGAATGGGCAAATTACAAGATATAAAGAAGAACGAAAACGAAATCCAACACAAAATTTTATTATTACACTTGTTATATCATTAATATCTGTAATGAATTTGGTTGTTCTACGTGATTTGAACAGGAAACTAAATTTCAATTGTTTAAAGATACGATTGTTTCTTAGATCATAATAATAAGGAACTGTAAAAACCTATTGCCATTTACATCTACGTACATATGTTAGTGATAACAGAGGTGTATACATAACTGTTGAAGAAATTAACGAAATGAGAGAAAATGGTGTTGTTGGTTGCATCATTCTTTTTTTCCTCCTCTTTTATGAGTAAAGATTCGACGTAGGAACTATTGTCCCTTCGTTGGACATGAAAAGCAACAGGATCTGTGCCCGCATTGTGACTAAGAATGTGTCGGACGGAAAAGGTTGAACAAATTTATAATTTCTATCAATTGGGTCGAATTTCCTAATTTGTTAACAATGAATTAGAACTGAAGGACGCATAATTTTTTTCCTATTTGCATTTATGCCAAGAATATACTGTACAACTTAAATAAAAAATGGGAAAATATAGAACATAAATGTTGCTGTCTGTCTAATCGTTTGTTTTGATTTGTTTCCTTGCCGTTGTAAACAATTAACGTCCGAGTCATAATTAAAGTTTTGTGATTGTCCTTTGAAAACAGTACACAGATACAATAGTAGTAAACACTTACAGAAGAAAAGTTAAGAAATTTTTAGAATAGAGAAATATATACGTCGACCAATCAGAAAGAACATTTGACATACGTTGTTGTACTAGTCATTCTAAGATCATTTACTACTATTTTTTTTTCTACTGTACCTTAGAAATAATTTATATTTCCTCTTAACTCCTGTTCTACACTAAATTTATCGGCTACCTTTTTCCTTTTTTAAAGGAAAGATTCCAATATCTCCTCATCCGATTTAATTATAATTCGTGTGTATGTATGTACGTATAGTTATTACTGCTGACACTTAGATTTACATTGTCTACATTACATTCTATGTTATCGAAATGATATAATTATAAAGAGTAAGACAGAAGACAGCAGTTTTTTATGTTACGTTACTCCAACTTCATCATCATCGTTAGAAAGATAAACCATGAAACATGTAATATTGTGGGAAAAAACAAAAAGACTGATCAAGCGTAGTGATTGCATATATATTGTATTCGAAATTAATAACAATACCAGATAAGAACAATGACATCAATTCAATTCATTTCAATTCGGTAATAATACCAAGAAATTTGCAATTGAATCGGATCTAATATACCCTCTTTCACATTCTAGTAGATGAACAAGTAATTTAGTTATTTTGAACAATATGTTAATCAATTATAAGAATTATGTAAGAATAAGCCACTTCAGGAAAATGAATTTGAGGGTGTATTCTATTGTTATTCAAAAATAGATTAGTTTGTGCTAAATAGTTTTAATTATCCCCGTTCAGGAACAATAGAATTTTAATAAATTTTAGATATATATAAATAGTTATAAAGATATCTTGATATTAGGAGAAAAAGGACAATATGGTAAGATTAGCCATTGTCTTATTTTTAGAAAAATAAATTGAATCTTGAGGGGCACCTCTATTGTTCATCTGTCCATTGCCCTTTTTTTTGTCCTTTCTATAGTTTCTTATATTTCGAATTGAGAAGGTTGGGGTATTAAAATATATTTATATCTGTTTCATTGTTAATGGATACACTTTGGTTTAGATGTTGTTGCCTGATGAAATAGAAATTAGCGTTTTCCCTTTCTAAATTGGTTTATTAAAATTATGACGATATTTCATTAAACTATTACTAATGTTTCTTTCTTTCTTCTGTTTAGTCAATCACTACTGTAATACAATTGGAGAATGAAGATACCATACTAGTTTAAACTTTAATTATATTTAAATAATTTCAACTTGGCAAACAAATAAATGCTACCAAAAGAAGTATAGAATTGTCCATTTTAGGATATCAATAAATGACTTTAATTTCGATCGTCAATTTTTTAAATTTTTTATGTATTATGTTCTCTCTCCCTTAAGACTAAATTACACCTTTATTATTATCATTGTTGCGTATATTTCTGTGATGGTTGCTTAAAAAGATCGTTTTTTTCTTTCTTTTCTTGCTGAACAACTCCGACGCATACTCTTTTTCTTACCGTATTAGGAAATAAAGGAAAACTGCAGGTTCAAGAATTTAAATTTAAACGAATTGCCAAAGAAAAAAAGAAAAAAAAAAAAGAATTAATTATCATTATGTACGGCAGAGTCACGTGACTGTTGTGAGGGTAACACCTTCTTAATTTTTTTTTCAATTTCAAATCTCACTCATGCAGAAAATGAAAGAACACACCCGTTTCTGTAAAAAAGTTATTTTTTGCCAAATTTGAATAATTCTCTGTGTCTCATTTTTTTTATTACTGTTTTCGCTTTGTTAATTGGCATCGTGGTACCGAACCTGCAGCAACAATCATTAGCCCATCGGTAAAACAAAGAAAATTTTTCACTTTTTTATTATGATAATTTATATTAATAGTGTTGCATTATCTAATATAAATCTTTGATTATATAATATTTGATATATATTTACTTACTTATATTAATTAATTCCTCTTTATTCTTATATCATTTGAATAAACCATCACAATTACATACAAATTAAAAGATGCCTCCAAAGAAATTTCAATCATTGGATGATTTTATTGATAAACAACCAAATGATCCAAATTTAGTTAAATCTCCATTTGGTGGTTATTTTAAGAAAAATAATAATAATTATCAACAGCAACGTAATTTGAATCAAGGTAGTAATTATCAAAATTATCAACAAGGTAATAACTATCAAAACTATAATCAAGGTAGTAACTATCAAAACTATAATCAAGGTAGTAATTATCAAAACTATAATCAAGGTAGTAACTATCAAAACTATAATCAAGGTANCAAAACTATAATCAAGGTAGTAACTATCAAAACTATAATCAAGGTAGTAATTATCAAAACTATAATCAAGGTAGTAACTATCAAAACTATAATCAAGGTAGTAATTATCAAAACTATAATCAAGGTAGTAATTATCAAAACTATAAGCAATCTAGTTATGTTCCAGCTACTACTACTCCAAATACAAGTAATACTCCAACGCCTTCTGCATCATCTGCTTCTTTAACCTCTTTAAATACTTCAATTTCAAATTTAAATTTAAATGTTACACCTGTAACAAATTATTTATTAAAATTAACTGAAGCTACTAATATTTCTGAATGTAAATCATTAATTAAATCTATCGTTGAAGAATTTAACACTGATAAATCATCAATGAAAAATGTTGAAGAATGGGGGATTCATGATGTTATCAATAAATTAATTAAACCAAAAAATCCTGCTTTAATTAAAGAATCTGCTTATTTATTAATTTCTAATTTAGCTCAAAATTGTACTAATAAATCTCCACAAGAAGCTTATCTTTTACCATTTTTTAGTTTAGCTTTAGATGGTATCGCCGAAAAGGATAACACTGTTAAACGTGCCGCTCAACATGCTATCGATGCGTTATTAAACACTTTCCCAATTGAATCATTATCTACTAATGTCTTACCAATTATCTTGGAATATTTATCATCGGGTGCTAAATGGCAATCAAAGATCGGTGCATTAGCAATCATTGATAGAATTAGAGAAGATAGTCCAAATGATTTATTAGAATTAACTTTCAGACAAACTGTCCCAATCTTAACTGATGTTTCAACTGATTTCAAACCAGAATTAGCTAAGCAAGGTCATCAAACTTTATTAGATTTCGTCTCAATCTTAGATAATTTAGATTTATCTCCACGTTTCAAATTAATTGTTGATACTTTACAAGATCCACAAAAGGTTCCTGAATCCGTTAAGGCCTTATCTAGTGTTACATTTGTTGCTGAAGTCACTGAATCCTCATTATCTTTATTAGTTCCAATTTTAAACAGATCATTAAATTTATCTTCTTCATCTCAAGAACAATTAAGACAAACTGTTATCGTTATTGAAAATTTAACTAGATTAGTTAATAATAGAATCGAAATCGAAAGTTTCGTACCATTATTATTACCAGGTGTCGAAAAAGTCGTTAATACCGCTTCTTTACCAGAAGTTAGAGAATTAGCTGAAAAGGCTTTGAAGGTCCTAAAGGGTAGTGAAGAAGATACTTCAAGTTCAAGTAAGGGTCCAGTTAGATTAACTAACGATGATGGTAAGAAATTCTTATTAGATAATTTAGCTAAGGTTTCTACTGATGATGATTTCTTATTGAAACCATTCTTAGCTGATATTAAGAATGGTAATGAACCTGTCATTACTGATTATTTATCTAATTTCGTTACTGGTGTAGCTAATGTTAACGATTGGAAAAGATTGGAAGAATATTTCAATTCTATCTTAGGTGATGGTAACAAGGATGTAGTTACTAATGATTTCATTGCTTCTATTAGAAGTATCTTCCATCAAGAAAAGGTTAAACATGATGAAAATGAAGGTATTGAAATTGTTAACACTGATTTCTCTTTAGCTTATGGTTCTCGTATGTTATTAAATAAGACTAATTTACGTCTATTGAAGGGTCACAGATATGGTTTATGTGGTAGAAATGGTGCTGGTAAATCTACTTTAATGAGAGCCATTGCTAATGGTCAATTAGATGGATTCCCAGATAAGGATACTTTACGTACTTGTTTCGTCGAGCATAAATTACAAGGTGAAGAAGGTGATTTAGATTTAGTTTCATTCATTGCTTTAGATGAAGAATTACAAAATACTTCTCGTGACGAAATTGCCGCTGCTTTAGAATCTGTTGGTTTCGATGAGGAAAGAAGAGCTCAAACTGTCGGTTCTTTATCCGGTGGTTGGAAGATGAAATTAGAATTAGCTAGAGCTATGTTACAAAGAGCTGATATCTTATTATTAGATGAACCTACCAATCATTTGGATGTTTCCAATGTTAAATGGTTAGAAGAATATTTATTAGAACATACTGATATTACTTCATTAATTGTTTCTCACGACTCCGGTTTCTTAGATACTGTTTGTACTGATATTATTCATTACGAAAATAAGAAATTAGCTTATTACAAGGGTAACTTAGCTGCATTCGTTGAACAAAAACCAGAAGCTAAAGCTTACTATACTTTAACTGACTCTAACGCTCAAATGCATTTCCCACCTCCTGGTATCTTGACTGGTATCAAGTCCAGAACTAAAGCTGTTGCCAAATTAACCGACGTTACTTTCACTTATCCAGGTGGTTCTAAACCATCTTTAGCTCATGTTTCTTGTGCGTTATCTCTATCTTCCCGTGTTGCTGTTCTAGGTCCAAATGGTGCTGGTAAATCTACCTTGATCAAGCTATTGACTGGTGAATTAGTTCCTCAAGAAGGTAAAGTTGAAAAACATCCAAACTTACGTATTGGTTATATTGCTCAACATGCTTTACAACATGTTAATGAACATAAAGAAAAAACAGCTAATCAATATTTACAATGGCGTTATCAATTCGGTGATGACCGTGAAGTTCTATTAAAGGAATCTAGAAAGATCTCCGAAGAAGAAAAAGAAATGATGACTAAAGAAATTGATGTTGATGATGGTAGAGGTGCTAGAGCCATTGAAGCTATTGTTGGTAGACAAAAATTAAAGAAATCTTTCCAATATGAAGTTAAATGGAAATGGTGGAAACCAAAATATAATTCTTGGGTTCCAAGAGATGTTTTAATTGGTCACGGTTTTGAAAAATTAGTTCAAAAATTCGATGATCATGAAGCCTCTAGAGAAGGTTTAGGTTATCGTGAATTGATTCCATCTGTTATCACTAAACATTTCGAAGATGTTGGTTTAGATTCCGAAATTGCTAACCATACTCCATTAGGTTCTTTATCTGGTGGTCAATTAGTTAAGGTTGTTATTGCTGGTGCCATGTGGAATAATCCTCATTTGTTAGTTCTTGATGAACCTACCAATTATCTAGATAGAGATTCCTTAGGTGCTTTAGCTGTTGCTATTCGTGATTGGACTGGTGGTGTTGTTATGATTTCACATAATAACGAATTCGTTGGTGCTTTATGTCCAGAACAATGGATTGTTGAAAATGGTACTATGGTACAGAAGGGTATTAACCAAATCGATCAAAGTAGATTCGAAGATGGTGGTAATGCTAATGCCGTTGGTGTTAAATCTGATCAAATGATTACTCCATCTGTTGATGATGATGATTCTCCAGCTAACATTAAGGTTAGACAAAGAAAGAAGAAGATGACTAGAAATGAAAAGAAGGCACAAGCTGAACGTCGTCGTCTACGTTACATTGAATGGTTATCTTCTCCAAAGGGTACTCCAAAACCAGTCGATACTGATGATGAAGATGAAGATTAGTTGGAAAAAAGAAAAACATTTTTGATAGATATAAATAATATATAATAACATTTGGGATGGTAAATATCCATTACATAACTTGGTTTACTATAATTTAATAAACATTTTGTATAATAATAATAATAATAATAACAATAATAAAAAATCGTAAAAAACATTTACAATTGTTGTATTTGATTATCGCTTGTTCGAGACCTCATCTTCTTCTTCGTTCGACACTTGTTGACCTTCGAATTCCTTTTCTGCACGTTTCATTAATTCTAAAAGGTAAGTTTCATCTTTCTTTTCACCTAGTATACTAATTGTGTTAAAACCTTTACCATAGTGAGGATATGAACCGATTTTGATCTCCGAGGAAACCTTCAATGCGTCTTCTTGTAATAACTTCAAGTTATGAGAGATCTGTGATTCTGTCATACTTGTTTTAACAAAAAACCTAATATATTCTATATCTTTCTCCCCTAAATTATACAATTGTTTAATGGTAGAAGTCAAACCAGTCAATAACCTTTCAAATAATTGTGGAATACCTGGGAATATAAACACTTGTTTATCAACACAACAGATAGGTACCCATAAATCATCATACAAATAATAATTTTTAACGTTTGGACCCGATGGTAAAGTAGCCATCTTATAATAATCCTTTAATGCTTGTGCAGATAATCTTCCTTCTGGATTAGATTTCTGTTGCATTCTCAATTTACATTCTTCGTTTACCATACAAGGTAAATTAAATGATTTTGCGATACATTCATATGTGATATCATCGTGTGTACTACCTATACCACCTGTAGTGATAATAAATTGATATTTCTTCCTGGCTGCATTTAAAGTTTCTGTAATCTGTTCTTCTTCATCACCAATTGTAATGATTTCTTGTAGTTTTATACCTAGTCTGAAACAAAATTGTGCAAAGAACCTTGAATTAGTATCATTGATCTTACCATTTAATACCTCATCACCGATGATAATACAAGCAGCTGTAATTTTATTCATTGTGGAATTGTCAGTGATATCTTCGATCAATTATCTGTTTGGTTAGCAATTTAGAGCTGATATACACCTTCAATTAAATATACATACCGTATTTCTATAAACTGATATAATCAGTTCCTTATTTCTCGAGGTTGGTTTCTTATTGGCGCGGTATAGATCTGTATTTAGGGTTTAGAGTCATGCTCATAATTAGGGTTTTGTTAAATTATATCACTTTCCACGATAACCTCTCTTCAAGACGCAAACGAAAGAAAAAAGAAACGTTATTTCCAGCCGAGAGATGAGCTGCGATCAATTGTGCGGCATGTTCTTAGGGCAAGTTCTCATCTTTCATGAAAATTTTCAAATTGAGTGTAGCCGAAGAACTGTTGACGCCGAATAGGGCCAAATAGTAAGGAACTTTCTAGTATGTTCTAGCACAATAGGGCTATTGCTTTGTTAATTGACAGTTTCTTCAACAAGGGGCATCGCAAGAAGAATTTAAGCATATATAAAATATTATATAAATTGAAACATTATTTATTTATTTAACCTCATTTCTACTCCGTTTATTCTTTTGCAGTTGTTACGAATATAGATCATCAACCCATAACAAGAAGAAAAAAATAGCTATCCAATTATGTCATTAAACACATTTAATGCTGAAGAAGCTGATAATTTAGAAGATATCGAAAGACAATTTGCTGTTGTTGCAGTTGAACAAGCTGAAACTTACTGGAATTTATTAACTAAGATTAAGGGTTCTAAATTACGTTTAACTAAATTCGATGATGATATTTATGAAACTTTCATTAAATATTTCCCAGAATATCAAGATATTGAAAGAGTGAAAAACTTTAAAGAAGAAGAATTAAAATCAAAGGAAAGAAAAGTTAAATGGAGAGAATTCTGTGGTGAATTTGAAGAAAATATTGAAGATTATAATTTTGGTACTTTATTAAGAACTAGTTCAAATGATGAATATGGTCAAGAAGGTACTATCTTCGTTGTTAGAATTCAATTTTATGCGTTTGAAATTGCTAGAAATAGAGCTGGTTTAAACGACTGGATCTGTGACAAAAATTAGATTACCTTATCCTCCATCAAAAAAAAAAGCATGAATCAGTCTTTATGAGTTATCAGATATAACTTCGACCAGATTTAATAAATATACAATGATATAGAAATTTAAATATCCGAATAAGTAATATATTATAAACAAAAAAAATCAAAATAAAATAAAATAAATATAATTAATAAATATTGGAAAATCAATTCCTAATGGACGGTAATTTACCGTCTTAATAAATAAATAAGTAAATAAGTTTGTATCGTTAATGCGTATGGTTATGATTATGCGAATGATTATGAGTGTGCCCTGAAATATTTAAATTTCCTGAATACGGTTTAAATTGTTTCTTTTGTTTATCATTATCTTCTTCAATGTATTCAATCATTAATTCTTTAAAATTATCAACGTCAGATTCTAATGTAGAACGTAATTTCCCAGAAATTTTAGATAATTCAGTAATGGTATAAATGTGAGACTGTTTATTTGGTACAATAATCTTAATATGAGCCATTAAATTTGGTCCTGATGCCAATACAATCAATTCATCTAATACTAGATGTTCTGACTCCATTATGGTTTCTTCATGTAAAGTATGGGTCAATACAGATTGAATTTCTTGATACATTTCATCATTTGGTTCAAGCGATTGATCAGTTAATTCTCTTATAGCAGTATTCATACCCTCAGCACCAGCTTTTACAATCAAACCAGAAACAATTAACCCACCAATAGTATCTAATGATTGAATATCAAATAAATAACCCGAGGAAATTGCGACTAATGCGACCAATGATGTTAGTGAATCAACACGATGGTGCCATGCATTAGCCATCAGGACATTAGATTTGGTTTCAATGGCAACTTTCTTAGTCGCTCTAAATATCCATTCTTTAGCAGCAATAGATAATGCAGCGATCCACGCAGCATTAATATCTGTAACTTCTTGAACTACTGGCACAGTATTATTTGGATCAGTATTTGTTACTACATTATGAGACTCAGTAGCAAATATACTTAATGTTTCTATAATTGTATGAGGAATAATTGGACCAACGATTGCACATAATGAGGACCAACCAATAGAAATACCAGCAGTCATCAAGATGGTAGAAACAGCCAATGAACCAACAGTTTCAATCTTACCATACCCAAATGGATAATCAACAGTAGGTTTATTAGCAGCTAATCTTACTGAAAATAAAGTTAAGAAATCTGAAACCATATCACTTAAGGCATGAATCGAATCAGCAAATAATGCTTGTGAATGAAATACTATCCCACCTACAAATTTCCCAATTGCTATGGCAACGTTAATTCCTAAACCTATCCATGTAACTCTAACACCTGCATTTTTCCTTATTTCTTCTGCATCTAATACTAACATTGGATTCGCATGTGAATGGGAATGTGAATGATCATGTGAATGTGATGAGATATTATTATTATTTTGATGACTATGTGTATGAGAGTAGAAACCTTGTGCAAGCGATTGTAAAAAGGATATATCTTGAGATTCTGTATGTTTGTCAGTATGAATTTTAGTTTTATGGTTAACAGTGTTTTGTGTTCGGTATAGGATCGCATTACCATGTAAATTTCGTATAATTGTATGATTCAAAAGTAACGTTTTCCCTATTATTGCATTGCAACGTGGATTGAACTTTGGGAAGTTCACATGTCCAGTAATTCTAACAAAGATTCTTGGTTGTATAACTAACATGTTAAATTTGGTATAATGTGTATTATTCTGATAGTAACTTGATTTAAGTAAGCATTACAATCTTTCTAAGTAATAAAAGTATATAGCGAAAAATTTAGTCTAGTCAATTTAACAAAATGAGTTCAAATAACAATCTCTCCGTTCTGTGATTTTGCTTTCCTTTGACACAATTTCTTAATACAATTATTTAAAATTGCATTACAAACAAGGGTTTATCTTGTATATCAATTTGAAATGTCCTTTATATCTAATATGCCATCGAGAAAATTAATTGCATAATAAAACAAAATTTTCAGTCAACAATCAAACTGTCTCACTACGTCGTGCTGTGATTGTTCTGTACAACCTCTATAGCAACTACACTCGATAAACGACCCACATTATGATTTTTTTACGCGTCCATTGAATTAACCGTACAAACGCGACAATTTCCGTTGTTGGAACAACCGAATAAGAAAAGAGAATCAAAAATATCGATGAACTTTGTGAATTCACCGGGAGCTACAGAGCCGTGATCAACTGTGCTCAAAATGCAAACATATAACCTTTATTTCTATCAAATTATTTACAAAATTATATACCTGTAAGACTTTGTTGTAACCATCCAATGGTTCTTCTTTTGATTTCACCATTTTCATCCTTATATAACCTTTTCTCTTCTAACATTTTCATCATTTCATCAGCGGTTTTACCTTTATCGATACCATTCAAAATAAATTTGTAGAGTCTTTTCCTACGAGAGAAAGTCTTACGATTCTTTGTTAGTCTCCATTTATTACCATACTTCTCCTCGAGACCACGTATTGATGGATTACCATTGATACCATAAACGTATTCTTCCCAAATGGTTCTAACATTATTTGGAGCCTTAATTAAAGTATAATTAATATCTGCATCATCATAGTTTACATCTGATGGTGCATCTCTTTCATTAATGCTACTAACTATATTGTTTTTACCTAACATTGATGTAGAATTATTATTTTCTGTAGTCCCTGTCTGTTGAGATGTATCTTCACCATCAATTAATTTCTTGATAATACCCTTTTTGGAATTTGTATTAATCTTTTTCCGTTTTTTCACTTGTTGAAGTTTCTTATTTTTAATCTTTGTACCAGATATATCTTCATCGACTTCATCTTCTTCGAAATTTTCATCATCCATATCATCATCCCCATTATCATCTTGATCTAAAGAATCTCTTTGTAATTGTGAACTATTTTTCTCCAGAGGTAATTCATCATCTTCCTCATCATATTCATCATCATCATCGTCATCGTCATCATCATTAGGTATATCTCTAGTTGTATTTCCCTTAGCAGTTTCATCCTTTGAAAAATCCGTTGTACGTATTTTATTACCATTATCACTTTCATCATCTTCTTGATACCCATCTTCTTCATCATCATCATCCTTTGATTTTGAATTCGTATGAATTGATGATTGTGATGGGACATTGATAGGCAATTGTGTAATAGGTAATGATAAATTGATGTTCGTATCTGATTGTGATACTGATTTTTTCAAATTAGTTGAATTATTCCGTGATAAAGTAATTGGTACATGTAATTGATTTGAATTAGATACAGTTGGTTGTGACTGCTGTCCAGTTACTTGTGGATCGTTGATCGTTGTTAAATTAGTGAATGGATCAGATGGTAAAATTATTGGAATATTTATTAGATCTCTTTGTGTATTAATCTTTTGTGAATTAAGATCAGTTATTGATCGTGTTTGTTTCTGCTGAATGTGATTATTACGTTTCCGTTTCTTAATACCGTTGGGATTCAATGTGAATGTCTTATTACGATTTGTGAATGATGGTAGTGAATATACTGGTGAATTATTATTACTACTTGATGTATTGAGTGTATCGAGATTGGTACCGCTGTTATTTGATCGTATTGGGTGTGGAACAGTAGTATTGTTATTTGCAGAATGTATAGGTGAGCTTGAATTATCTGCTGGGTATGTGTTTAAATTCCTGTTGTTTTGTGATAAATATTGAGCAGAGATTGTAGATATTGAATTTAATATATCTAATGCATATTTTGAATCCGGATATTGTTGTTGTTGTTGTTGTTGTATTTGTAAAGTTGATAATTTATGGAAATAAGTATTCATCATATTTTCATTCTGTTTTTGTAAAAGATCGAATTGTTTTGATATTGTATTTGTTACATTTTGAATAATTTCATTTTTAATTGAACTTAATGAATTTGATTGTTTATCAATATTATTTGTCAAAGATTGAAATTGTTCCTCCATTGCAATTAATCTTGCGGACAATTCTTCCATTCTTTGAAATAATCTTAATTGATTCGATGTTGATTCAGTATTTGCTGATGAGATAGATAATGATGGAGTTACATTATTTTTACTTCTATTAAATTGTCGTATATTTAAATTTGGTAAACTATTAACACTTGTTAAATGAGTAGCAGCGATATTATTATTTTGACTTCTTATTGATGAATTACCATTATAATTTATTGTTATTGGTGATGGTGTTGCATCAACTTGATTATTCAAAATATTTAAATTTGAATCATTTTGTTTATTTTTATTACCATTGGTAGTTAATAAATCAAGATCAGGTATCGTTGCAATTGGAATAGGTACCGGTACAACTACATTATTTGTTGTTGTTGTTCCTTGTATATTGGCTGCATCTTCTAATGTTGTTTGTTTCGTAGTGTTATTTTCCATAGTAACGTTATTCATCTCTTGTTATATTATCATTCAGTACAGTCAATTTGTAGTTTGTGTAGATGTGGATATTGTTAAGAGATACGATATACTAATATAAGTAACTTGTATATATGATAATTATTGCGATGGCTATTCGTTAAAATCGATGTGATATTTTGAGACAACCACTAACTGTTCAGTGATGTTGTTGTATCAAATGAGCATTATTCAATTATTATTGCATAAATTATGTAATTAAAGGGAATATTACGTACGTCGAATATGCAAATTTCCCGTTCGTTCACAGACGGTGAGAGGGCAAGAGCGTGTGGGAGTGAGGGCCCGCGGGAAATAGCGGGAGTGCGCGGGAACAGTTCTGCGGAGGTGCAGTGTGGCAGAGAGAGAGGCTCTGTGTTGTGCGGGGAATCCTGTGTTACACATGGATGGGACAGGTGGTTCGTTTGTGAGACTGGTTGATGGGACAATACACTCGTGATACAGAAGATACGGAGGAGAGTACATATATTGAAAGAGTGTGTGTGTTGGAAGAGATCAGTATGTGTTTGTTAGTTATGTGTTAAGATTTATATACAGATAGTGGAGTGTGTTGCGTTGTGTAGTGGTAGTGGTAGTGGTAGTAGTAGTAGTAGTTACATCGATGTCTGTTTGGTGTACACGATTTAAATCTGAGAATGTGTGAAGAATATAGTATCTCATGTGATCCGATTACTCGATACCAAGCGATGATTACAAGTAATTGTGTCTCTAATAGCTGAAATCCAGTATATAGACACAATCATACCTTGAATGATACTAACATAATAGACAACAGATTCAGTTTCAATAGGTACAATACACTTTGTCAACTATATAAATATTCATCGATAGTATCCATTACAACATCGAATCTCTGTTAAATACTATTTGAATTATGTTCTCACCAGATAATTCTCTTCACCCTGGTTGGCACCCTAAAACTTGTCATAATCATCGACAGATCTGCAATTTTGTTCTTCTGTTCCTTTGTGAGTCCTTCCGCTTCGTTCTCCGGTTATTTCATAGCGGGAATCATTTTTCACCGTTCCCGTTAATAAATAATTTTTCAATAGTTATTGAACGGTTCCAATTGGGAATCATAAACAAAACATACATATCTTCTATTTAAAGTAAACTCTCTATAATTCTCTTATTTGCACCATTTTAATACTATACCACGTAACAAAGAAATTAGATGCAATGAGCAGTTCAAATGAAAATTCACCTGCTATGAGTAATGGTGCAGATAAAAAACGAATTAGAGTCACTAAAGCTTGTGAACATTGTAAAAGAAGAAAAGTTAAATGTGATGGTACTTATCCATGTAAAATTTGTTTATCACATAATTTACAATGCAATTATGATTATACAACTGGTAAACCAAGAGGCAAGTATAAGAAAAAGACAAATAAAATTGAAAAATTTATTACTAATGGTACTAATATTAATGGAGTTTATGTAGAGGATCAAACTGCTAAATTATTATTACAATTAAGTTCTCATTTAAATAGTTCTACACCTACATGTATCAAAGAACAAGATGGAATGGAATATAATAATACAAGTAATAACATTAATAAATTATCTACACCAATAAGTGACATTGCACGTATTACATCAACAGTTAACCTTATTGGTACAAATACATCGGATTCTCAAAATACTGGTCCTAAATCTTCCAGGTCACCATGGTTTTGTTACTCTGATGAAAAATATAGATTTCATACTCGTTATCAAAATATTTTACCATTTCTTTTTGGTAAATCATCAATTTCAAATTTATCTGATTTTATAATAAAATCAAACAATCTTGAAATTCCAAGAATACAAAATTATGGTTGGAACATGTCCGGTGGTCATTACTTAAAATTAAGAACTTTAAATAATCAAGATTTACAAACTGATACAATTTTAAATTTTGATAATTTATTACATATATCAGTAGTACAGAAATTATTACATTATTATTTTGAAAATGTTAATAAACCATTTTCCATCATTCATGAAAAGATGTTCTGGCAACAATTTAATAATGGGTTCTTACAACAAAGAAAGACTCAAAATATTAAATCTACAAAATTATTCGTTTCTATATTATACTTAATTCTAACAATTGCAATTAGATTTCATGATGGTGAATCTCAGTCACCAATTGATTTCACTCCAGAGGAACGTAATTTCTTAACACAAAATACCAAAGGATTAGAAAATTATTTATTTAGTTATGCTTATACCGTGGTCACAAAATTAACCTTTGAATGGGAATCATTTGAATTGATTCAATCATGGCTGTTAATCGCATTCTATTTAAGAACATCACATAGACAAATTGCAACTTGGAATGCATTAAGTAAAGCAATCGCAATGTGTAAAGGTATGTCTCTAGAGTTAGGTATGTTACCTAGAAAACATATGCCTGGTGACGTTACGAAATCTTGGCATTGTTTTTGGTTATGTTTCATAATGGATAAAATAATAAGTTTCCAAGTTGGTAGAAGACATCAATTGGAATTACCAAGTGACGCAGTGGTTAATCCGAGAATATATTATTCCGATCAACTCGAAAGTGATAAAACTGATTGGTTTCAAGAAGGGACTCTTCAAATGTATGAATTATCATTATTTATTGCAACATATCAAAGACCGAATGGTCAAGAATTAACAATTGAGCAATCCAACTTATTTAGAACAGATTTGAAACAATGGTTAGCAAAACAACTTCAAGGTAATTTATATAATTTAATGACTAATTCAACAGATTTTAAACCATGGCAAATACAACCATTTTTAGCATATTTAGATATAAGGTTAACATTTGAAGCCAAATCTGTTTTAAGTCTATTAAATCCACCAGAGAATCCTAACGGGGGTAAAGGAATAGAATTCAGTATTGACTATGATTCATTAATTAGAACAAGTGAACTAGCTTTGTCGATTCTGGAAACATTAAACAAATCAGAAAGATATTTCGTACCATGGTGGTTAAATTTATCAATATTATTTACGGTAAGTGTTACAAATTTAGTAATGATTCATTCGGGGATCCGTAATCCAAATTCCAAAGCAAATTTGGACCGTTGTATGACCCTATGGAACACATTGGAGTCCACACCTACGAAAAACCCTCCAAATATGTTAGCGCAATGTGTGTGGTGTTTAAAGATGTTAAATTACATATCTTGTCTAAGATTAGTCAATACAGCTACAATATTAAACGAAGTAATTGGTATCAATTTAGGGGATAATTCACCAAATAAGAATAATTTCCACCAATTCAGTAAAGAAGGTGAAGATCAAGCTGATGAAGAAACAGTTAATGATCCAACACAGGTACCTGTTCCAAATGGGACACCTATCCCATCACGTTTACCACAAGTACAAGAGACAATCATACCTAACCCAAGTAGTCAACCACATTTACTTAGCTTGTTAAGCACTGTGCCTGATGTAAACATGTCATTTCCAAAGGCACATGAGCCAGTACCATCAGCAGGTTCAAACCCTAACCCAGCACTATTGAATGGTACTGTGAACTCAACACCTTCGGACTTTATTGACGATGACTTATTTGCCAATTTACAATGGTTTGATCAAACTTTCATATAACGACAATCAAATACACAGCCCAATATACAATTATTTATGTTTTATAATAATGTAATGTATTCACATGTGTCATATTAAAGGAACAATGGGGATAATTTCCTAAATGGATTGACTTCCCAATTCGGCACAGAAAATGACGTACCATTGTTCGGATAAACCCCGTTAACGATGTTCCCGCTCTGATTCCTCGAGCGTTGCAAAGAATTCGATCTGTTGAATCTATGAACTATATAAGGAGATGAAAAAGGGGATGAGATGAGGAACTTGTATTTTGGACTATCTCTGGAAAATATAAGATAGTAATACATAGATCAAGGTTAATTTACTGGTATGACTGTAGTAATTATTGGTGCTGGTATTTCTGGTTTAAAGACCGCATCTGCTTTATATAAGCATGGTGCCAAAAATATTAAAGTGTTGGAGTCGAGAGGTAGAATTGGTGGTAGATTACAAACTGTTACTGGTTATGATGGTAAAAGAAGATACGATCTAGGTGCAAGTTGGCATCATGATACCCTGTGTAATGACTTATTCTTTGAAGGTGTTGAAGCAGGTGAAAAATATTTATTTGATGATGATTTTTTTATTTATTTAGATAAAGAACGTGGCAGAGTTGACAGAGATCCACAGATGGGATTAGAAATTATTGATAGGGAAATCAGTAAGTACACAGATATGGAATATTATCAAAAACTAGGTGCTAAGGATGTTTCATTTCAAGAATTGGCAACAAGGTACTTGTTTGAGAAACGGAAATATCTAAGTGATGACCAAATTAGATATTCTGCTCAAGTTAGTAGATATTTGGAATTATGGCACGGTGTTGATTGGAAACAATTAAGTGCAAAGGATACATATTTCGGTCACCAAGGTAGAAACGCATTTGCTTTAAATTATGATACTACTGTGAATCGTATTGCAAGTACATTCCCATCAGAATGCATCGAATTGAATACTGAAGTCAGTTCTGTGAAACAAGCTGATAATAAGGTGATTGTTACTACTAATGATAATAAAGAATATGTAGCTGATTACTGTGTTGTGACTATTCCTCAAAGTGTTTTGGAACTATCCATCGATGAATCCAGCAAGAAACAAACAGGTAGAATTGAATTTGATCCACCTTTAAATTCTAATATCAAAAAAGGTTTCAAGAGTGTTCATTTTGGTGGTTTAGGTAAAGTTATCTTTGAATTTGAGAAGACTTGTTGGGATACTACAAATGGTAAAGTTGTCACTTTGGCTCAAACTTCTGAAGCTTTTGTTGACGCCGTTCGTGGTGCCGAGAACTTTGATAATTTACTGAATTATCTAGATAAGGAAAATTCAAGAATGGTTACTAGAGATTGTTGGAATCAGCCATTATATTTCAATAATCTTGCTAAGGGTATCGGTATGTCTAGTTTTATGATGTTAATGCAGTCTCCTTTGACCGAATACATTGAATCTATTCAAGGTGATAAGAATAAAGTATTTGAATTTTTCAAGCCTACTTTGGATGCAGTCTTGAAATCATTAAATGCCAAGAAACCTGTAATTAATGGTATGAACGATTTGAATGAAAAATTCGATGATCCTGAAGCACCAGTTTTGCGTAACATTATTGTCACCAACTGGACCCAAGAACCATATTCCCGTGGTGCATACACAGCATGTTTCCCAGGCGATGATGCTCTTGATATGATTGTTGCTTTGGACAGAGGCCAATCATCCCGTATTAGATTTGCTGGTGAACATACCGTCATGGATGGTGCAGGTTGTGTTTATGGTGCGTGGAAGAGTGGTCAACGTGAAGCTGATTATATTGCAGAAAAGATGAACTTGACAGAATAATTAAATATATAAATTGTCAACTAGAATAGGCTTTTTATTAAGTTTCTTATTTCTGTTGTATTTACATATAAAATATACATACATACATATATATATCAGAACATTATTTATCAAGTTTACCGCATTGTTATTAATAAATATCGATCAATTAGATAACGTAGAACCCTTCTAAATCATTAAATGGGAAATCATCAGTATGAGCATCTAACAATTGATTCTTGTAACTGTTTAATAGCTTATCAAACCATGATTTCATATCAATCGATTCAAGTTCTGAGTCATCCATCGTAGGAATCTTTACCACTAGGAAATTCCACCAATATTCTGATGGGATCAACTTATTATTATATTTAATAATTGTTTTCCTTCTTAATTTACTATTTAATATACCATGGTAATAGAATTTCTCGAACGGTATTATTTCAGTTGGATGGACAAAACAATCTGCACAGTTACAATCGGTTAATGTACAATTACAACTTGTGTTACTACAAGCAGTAGGTTTCTCTATTGTGTCGATCTCTTTTGTATCTGATGGTTGTAAACTTGTTAATGGTACTCCACTCTTTTGAATATATGAAGTCAATTCATCTTCGTTTCTATGGATTAAACAATTTAGACATTGACATTGGTCATCTGCACAGGAACAATCTGCACTTAAATAAATACCCTTGTGAGTGAAAATATCGACTGTATCATTCTTTGGATCAAAGATGTCGTTAAATAACTCATTATTGCCGTTAGTTGAAGGTGTATTATTAGTTGTGCTAGTTGTAGCACCGAGACTTGATACCGGTGAATTTAAATTTATATTAGTATCTGTGGCAAAATTACTTGGGAAAAATGACTCTTGAATTCGTATTTCTTCATCTGATAAAATTTCTGGTAACTGTCTAATGTGGTTGGGATCACAACATTTTTTCTTATTGCTGTTATTTTTATGGATAAATGTTTCATTAGCTTCTCTCTTGAAAGAATTTCTGTTTAAATTTGAGGAAGTTAATCTGGTTAGATCATTAATAACATTTCTTTCTTTACCATGTTTACTTATATAATCCTTCTCAGACATATATACCATTGAGTTCAGTCTTCTTCTAGCTCTTTCATTATCATCTAAATCATCAGCATTATATATTGCGTCGTCATCTAAGTTATTATCAAGTATACTGCTGTTCGGTAGTCCTGGGCTTTCCGTTGTAGATTTATCTTTGTTATCTTCCATTATAATATTTAATCTACCATCGACTAACATTGCTCTTTTTGTTTGTTTGGCTCTTACGAACATAATAGGTTGAGCGTTTATCATCTTATTATTAGCACATCCATTTTGCTCAGTTGGGGGACTCTCTTTACTGGCTTCTTTATTTTGTTTATTAGCTAAATCGTAACTATCTTGCAACAATTTATTCTTCATTTGCGAGTCATTATCAACCATAATAACATCTCGTATATCAACTGGAGAAGGTCTACCTCTAGTTCTCACTTTAACCAACATTCTCTTAGTATGTCTACATGTCGAGGATCTATGGCCTCTAATACATGAAGAACAGGAGTATTTGGCACCGTTATAAATAATCATTTTCGATTAGAGAGGTCTGCGTTTCTACTTGCTGCTGTTAGATGCAGTTGTAATTGCTATTAATGATACATTTACCACTTCTTATATAGAAACTGCAAGTTTATTAACGATATCTTTTCGCTACTCATCGTCGATCAGTCACAATCGTTTTCGTTTACTTCGGGAGTTCATTAACAGCGAGCAACTGAGAAAATAAATTGTATTTCACAGCTCGGCGATCTCGCACTGGTTGGTCAGATATGGTGACATCTGAGACTCTGGTTCCTTTACCAGTTGGTGATCCTGATTCAACAATAAAGGAATATTCTGTCAGAGTTGTTGAACTTTGACGTCTTTTGAGAGTCCCTGAATATTTATATTGTATAATCAATATATTATTTTATAAGTTTTTTGTAAGTTTCCACTTTCTTTGTTCATAGATCAGTAGGGGAAATCTATCCATTCACACACATCTATACATACCAAGGCCATGTCAAAGACAGCTCAGAAACGTTTATTGAAAGAATTACAACAATTAATCAGAGATTCTCCACCAGGTATTGTTGCCGGTCCAAAATCTGAGGATAATATATTTATATGGGATTGTTTAATTCAAGGTCCTCCAGATACTCCATATGAAGGTGGTGTATATAATGCAGAATTACATTTCCCAAAGGATTATCCTTTATCTCCACCAAAATTAATCTTCACTCCAAGTATATTACATCCTAATATTTACCCAAATGGGGAAGTCTGTATATCGATCCTACATTCTCCAGGTGATGATCCAAATATGTATGAATTGGCAGAAGAAAGATGGTCTCCCGTACAAAGTGTAGAGAAAATTCTATTAAGTGTAATGAGTATGTTAAGTGAACCTAATATTGAAAGTGGTGCAAATATTGACGCATGTATATTGTGGAGAGATAATAGAGCTGAATTTGAAAGACAAGTTAAATTGACATCATTGAGATCATTGGGCTTTTAAATATGTTTATCTTATTTTAAGGTAATTATTTATAATTATATACATATAGATAGACATAATATGCAAAATATATAGATATGACTAATTTTGGATTTTAATGTGATTATTTACCGACGCAGAATGTAGAGAATACTACACCTAATATTTCTTCCATTCCGACATGTGACCCTGTTATCTTACCTATACCATCAATTGCAGATTTTAGATCTTCTGAGGCCATTACGATATCGTTCCCGATTTGTCTACTTAACAAGAAAGAATCGATACCATACAGTACATCATTATGAAGAATTTCTCTTACTCTTTTGGATACAGTAATGGAATCGTTTTGATCATCGATTAACGCTAGGTCTTTTACAGTAATAACTAAGTGGTTGATCAATTGATCAATCCCCTCATTAGTGACACACGACACTGGGATCACAACACTGTTCTTTTGAAATATTCTTTGTAAATGATCCTTGATAATTTCAATTTGTTCAAGATTTAATACATCGATTTTGTTCAAAACAAATATGATTGGCTTATCCTTAAAAGAATCTGATTTTATTAAATCCAAAATCTTATTGTCTGTAATACCACCTTTACTGGCATCAATAACTACAACACAAACATCACTTCTTTCACCTTTCTGTGCAGCTCTCTGGATACCCATCTTTTCAATAACATCATCGGTTTCACCTCTTATTCCAGCAGTATCACAGAATACGATCTTATAACCCTCGAGATCCATGACTCTATCGATAGTGTCACGGGTCGTACCAGGTATATTGCTTACAATAGCAACATCATCTTTGGCCAGAGCATTTAATAACGAAGATTTACCAACATTTGGTTCACCAATCAACGCAAGTTTTAAACCATCTTGAATCAAATGTGCACGATCAACCCTTTTAATGAAGTTTTCAATATCCTTTTTCAAAAGTTTGACACTTGATTCAACGTTACTGAATATTTTATAATTATCGGAATCTATATCATTATCCTCACCGAAATCTATCACGGCAGTTAATTGTGCTTCATTATTAACTAAATTTGATCTCCAACTTTCAAATAATTTCTTGTTAGAACCATTAAAACTCGCTAGTACACTTTTTCTCTGAGAATCGGTTTCAGCATCAATTAAATCTCTGATACCTTCAACTTCAGTCAAATCGAATTTTTGATTCTGAAATGCACGTTTTGAAAATTCACCCGCTTCAGCATATCTAATATTAATATTATTATCACGATCATTTAAAGAACCAATTGATTTCAATACACTTTGAACCACTGCGGTACCACCATGTAAATAAAATTCCAACGTATCTTCGCCGGTATAACTATCTGGACCTGAAAATAAACTAATTAATGATTGGTCCAATAATCCATCTTTTTTATTGACCACAGAAGGTTCATAGATGTTTCTTAACATCATCATTCTTGGAACAGGATCATTCTTCCTTCTTGTTAATTTATGATATATGTATCTAGATGATGATCCAGATACTCTAACAATAGCAATTGCAGATTTTTGTGCAGGAGGGGTTGCTAATGAATATATAGTAGGTAAATGGAATGTTGATGGAATATATGAATTGTGAGTATAACGCAGAAATACGTTATGAAAGTTAAATTTTGTTATTCGCTTTAATGAATATCTGGGTGATAAATATTGCAATGACATCTTGGTTAATATTCTTAATGGACAGAGAAAATGAACAGAACAGCAATAAATGTTAAAGGAAAACTCGCCACTATCGATATTCTTGATATGTCATAACATCTAACAAATTATTGAACATTATGGAGTTCTTTTCAACTCTCACACCATTTAAAATATGCTTATAATTCCAAAAAATCAAAAAGTCACGTGACCTCAAAAATTTTTCAAAAATAAATGGACGAGTTGGGAATCGAACCCAAGACCTCTCCCATGCTAAGGGAGCGCGCTACCAACTACGCCACACGCCCATAAATTGTTGAAAACTTTTGTAAGGTTTTACCCACAAGCCTTAAGGGATTGTAGCCGTTTAAATTTCATCTCTACATACCAACTTATGATGTTTTTGCTGCCGAAAATAAATTAGGTATCAACTTATTCCCATCTCGAAAATGGTCATTATTTTGTATTAGACTGTTTGCTCTCTTGTGCTATCTCTGTTTGAATGAATAAACGATAAATGTATCATATTTCCAATGTATTAATTGCACGACAGGATAAACCATTGCGAAACCGTTCCTACTGTATGTTATAGTTGCGAACTATACTTGGGATATTTTGTACAGTATTATGATCATCAGCATATGATACTGACGAGGTTTGTGAGTGATTGTCCATTCGATTTCGTTGGAAATTAAATAATACGATGGTTAGGTATTTATTATAATTTTTGATAATAATTAAGATCACAAGCTAGCAATAAAATAATCAACATTCACCAATGGTTGAAGATTATAATCACGACATCACTAATTAAATTATTAGGTAATAATTGTCAACTATCAAATTATCAAAATATTATGTAAGAATCGATAACTATCAAATTATCAACTTATTATATAATTATGATTTGAAAAGTGGCAAATATTTTTATATATAAATAACAAGATTCAGGATTCAAAATTATAATCCAGAATTAATTTCCATTTATACTATTTTATATTTTATATAATAAAAGAACAAGACGAAATACAGTCAACTCACTCATCTAATAAAATAATAATTTAAATGAACAGCAGTGCTTGAAATAATCAATAATTTTTGTCAGATATACAGAATCAAGTTTTAGTAAACGTTTATTCATGTTAATTATTAAAAGGTAACTGATACTCTGTAATTATCACCGAGGAAAAATTATCCTAGGGCTTGTGTGATCGTCCGAATGATGATACAACCAGTAAAACTCTCTTCTATGAAGAAGGTAACAAAAGGGCAACTAGAAAATTGTATATTGTTTTGGCCTTAGTTTATACAATCATATATTTATTTTTAATATTAGAGTAGAGTTTGATGTTGGGGTTGACATATGCGATCTGAAATATTGAGATTGTGATGTCCTAATCTATCTTCTTACTTATTCAAAACGACAGCGTTTCACCTCATTCATTTGCTAACGTAGAAAACAATGAAAACTTCAATTCAATCTACATATACATGTGGTTGTATTATATAATGTGGTTTGTTTAAATGAAGCAGCTAACCAGAGATGATCCCAGTAAAACTGGTATTCCCAATATTGGGAAAGAACCTTTGCATACTGTAGTTTAATTTTTTCCCAATTAATATATAAATATGTTCAAATACCGTAATAAAACGAATCAACAAATGTGTTGTTATTTATACCTTTCTTGTATGAATAAAACTTTATTTAATAGAATACCGTCTCCGAAATCAAATTAATTCGACTTAGTTAATTCATTTTTATAGTAAATATATCAACACATTATTATACTTCAAATATAACCCAACATTTGCTTACACCACATATTTGTATAACAATGTGGTTGGCAAAGGCTGCCACAATGGAAATAGAATTTCAAAGAAGTTAACTGACAGATTAGAGTATCTTGAAAATATGAGTATATAGTAATAACTGCTAGGTCAATAGGATTTGTTAAAGTTAACTGTGAAGTTTGTAACTGCATTAACATAATATCAAGCAAACCTCTGAACTACTTGTTTACTATGGTAGGCAACTCTTCTGTATAGTCCTTAAAAATATCCACTCGTCGATACTAATTACTCTTTTGGGTGTATATATATATCATACAGTAACACCAAGCAACTACCGCAATCAGAACAGACATAATCAACATATATCAAACACGGTCATTGTATTACATTATACAGTTCCAGATACACTACAACTACCGGATAATATATTACCACACCATCTGTTCATCACTTTATAGTATCGTTGTAATTACTGTCGCTATGACAGCTGTCTCGTTATTGTTGGTCTCCGCCTCGTACACAGCGATAATTCTCTGCGAATTTCTGTTCTCTCGCTGTTTGAAAGGATCGAACGGTGAAAGCGGAACGAACAAAATGAAACTGAAACTATCGGTTGCTCTGATGAAATACCCTATAATTAAAGAAATTGTATATAACAGTTTACTTTCAAAAGGTAAGGTCAGTTCAAATACTTACAGAGTTGTAAAGATCATATTACTGTATCAACGATGTTTCTATGCAAGAGAGCCCCTACGATATGTGGTCGTCGCACGACGATATCAACAATCATCAACAATAACGGGAGACTTGACATAAGGACAACAAATAGATATTTCACTCAGGGTTCTATTATAAATAAACCACATAACGGATCTAAATTAAATGAAAGTGAATTACAAGGCTATAAGGACTATTACAAAGAATTGAAATCTGTAATCAATACGATCCCTGAAGATATTGCATCACAATCACAACCATTAATCGCATTGCATAATCGTTTAGAGTTACCTTCTGAATTCACATTATCTACATTATCTAGATGTTTGACATGTAGGACTTCAAGATTACCTAATGTAACGATCGCTAATGATAATACATCAAGTGATTTGAAAGCGTTCCCAAGTGTAGTTGAAACTAACGACCTATTGGATAATCATGGTTTAAATATCTTTGGTAAGAATATTTTGATGTATCATATCACTAGACACATGTTATTAAAGTATCCAAGATTACCTACAATCGTATTGAATGAAGCTATTGCATCATATATTTCACAAGAATCATTAGCTAATATTGCTAGATCATGGGGTGTTGAGAAGGAAGAAAGTGCTATTGTCGAGAGATATTTACGTAATGAACCAATTTCTCTAACGTTAGGTAAATTAAGATATTTTAATAATACTTTAAAGAAATTAGATGGTATTGAAAGATTGACTAAAAATGGTGAATTTTCCGAGGATGCTGCATTATCATTAGCCTTAAGAAGTATAATTGGTGTCCTTTATACAATTAACCCTGAACTATCAGAAAGGTTCATTGACAAACACATCTTATCAAGGAAATTAGACGTATCGAAACTATTTATGTTCGAACAACCAACTAGAGAACTGGCAAAATTATGTGAAAGAGAGGGTTTACAGAGACCTATCTCTAAATTAACCGCAGAATCTGGTAGATTATCTAAAGCACCCGTCTTTATCATTGGTGTATTCTCTGGGGATGAAAAATTAGGTGAAGGTTTCGGTTCTTCCTTAAAGGAAGCTAAGGCAAGAGCAGCTACAGATGCATTATTGAAATGGTATTGGTATGAACCTGTATTAAAACAAGGTCAAAAACCTGTAATCGATCATGGTACTGTCATTGTCTAATCATCCAAATTAATGTGCAAATTCTTAAAACTGAAAATATAATTTTTTGATATCTTTAAAATTCTTCTATAAATATGTATATGTGATTATATATACTTGTAAATAATACCGAAAAATATAATAAAAAAAAAACAATAATAATAGAACATCAGAACAAATAGTTGAAACTACTTAATGCAACAAAGCATAATGGACGAAGTATTTGATGTTAGTATAGAGTCTTACGTACTCTCTGAAATCAATTATAAATACGAATTGAAATGTTCGATCTATGGATACGATAACGTTGCCCAATGTTTTCTACTGTTAGGGATGGTCGACACAACCATAACGATAAACAAATGTGTAGAGATTCCAATTGCTGTTAATGGACCAAATAATTTTGAATTCGTCCCGGATATTGAATTGTTTCAGAAAAGATTGATGTTAGTGAAGCAGGTAATTCCAGATGATGTAGTCCCAGTTGGAATGTTATTAATCAATAGCAAAATATTCCAATATGATGAATTAATACAGTCCATATTCGTATCAAATTGTTTAGAATTGACTACATCACCGCAAGTGTTATTTCATTATGACCCTTTGCAAATTACCAATAACTTTACAGAACATAATTTATCACTCGAGTGCTACACTAAGGGTAACGATGGTACTACTGTAAATTTACAAAGGAAAATATTTGATATTATAATGGATAATAAAATTGATATATCAACAGAATCTGTAAAACTTAATAATGATGGTGGAGATATCAGTCTACAAGATAGTTTGCCTAGCACAATTAGACAACCGTCAAATGCAGATTACTCGCCACTTGCGATCCAAGAGTTTAATCAAATTAATGAAAATGAAAATCAATTAATATCACGGTTGATTAAACGAATAGAGACAATCATAGCATTTTTGAAGATTGATTCGACAAATCCCCAAGTATACAACAGTAACCGTGAATTAATACTTCGTAAAGTTTCAATTCTCGTTTCTAGATTAGAATTAGGTGGAACTAATGATATCCAAAATGAAATAATGAATAAAGAAAATGAAATTAAACTAATACAAATAGCATGTAATCAATGGGAAATGGTTACACCTCACTAACTTACAATTCTATATAAAAAAAAAAATGCATTATATATTCAATTTATACCTCGTCATATTAATAATTTGCGGACACTTCTTGAAACATCCCACTCATTCAACATCTTATCAAATTTACAATGTAATAATTTTTGACCACTTACAGGACAAACACCTTCATGTTCCTTCAACGATGTTATTGCACATGGATAGCACATGACATATCCTGTCTCTATCATTGATGGGTTTTGGATTTCATTGTGACATATCACACATTTATCAGTGGATGTTGTATCTGGATCATAATCAGTTAATGGTGGTTTAGGTATCTCTTTATCGATGCTATTAATAGCTTTCTGTAATTTGTTAGTCAGGTCTTGGTTCACCCACCATTGATATACTTTCAACATAAACATAAAGGTTGGGAATACTTGAGATCCGGTAAATGAAAACCCATCCCATAATGATTTCAAAATTTTGTTGAAACCATGTAACACGGTAAAATTGTTGAATTTTATCTTTCTCTCCGGTGATATCTTATCCAATGATCCAGGTTTTGTAATGTCTGTGTTATTCAATGGTAATAACATTCTCATATTACTTATATGAGCTATATATTCTAAGAGGGTAGAAGAATTGTGCATACCAGAAACAAATGTCAATTTTACTAACACGTTCAATAACATTAACAGTTTCTTAAGATATGGATATACCTTAACTATCCATTTCTGTACCTTCGTCAAACTATTAAAATGTGATAAATTAGTTAATTTTCTATGGTAATCATCCAATTTACTCTTCAGATATGGGAAAATAATTTTCTGTAACCAGAGTATCAATTTTTGAGACCTCTTTAATTGTAACGACTTTGGCCATTCAGATATCTTACCTTGACTTATTAAATCTAGATATGACTGTACTGTTTCGTCCTGTATTTTATTTATTTTCTGTAAACCATAATATTTATCAACGAATGTGGAATTGTATTTGTTGATATGATACCATTCAATAGATCCCTTTAACAGTACTGAAAACCATTCATCAAAATAATTATTCACAGTTATGGAAAATTTAGAAGGATAATTGGATATCCAATATTTTGTAAGTATATATCTTAGTGATGCTGGTAGAAGGTCATCAATCTCCTGTGATGATAATATTTCAAAAAGGGTTGGGTAATATGAACTTAATCCACTAGACCCGTTTTGGACAGATGGTAAGCTGGAATAGAAACTCATTCTAATATAGGTATGTGGATTACAATTGCGTAGTATTTTATGTTGTTTAGTATCACTTTGAAATAAGTTTGTTGATTGCTTTAACCTTCTTGTACTGTTTTATTAGTTTTCAAAAAGATATTGCTTAAATCCGGATCAGCGGAATTAACAAAAGTACACATAACAGCACCCCGGAATATCTTATTCTAAAGGTAATAAACCGTTGACGAAAGGGAGATATCACAGGCAAATACAACCTCTCTCAGACAGATAATTCAGCCAATTATACATCAAGGATACATTAATATGTAACGGAATAATTATTTATTTCAGATGAACCCTCCTGTCACAATAAAATCTATTATTCCGGAATGTCTCAAAATGCTCAGAATATGGTTTCCGTCTATCCATTACTTAATTCCGTTCATCCATAACTTATTTGTTTTGATCAAGAATTAAGAAGTTAGTTATGTAACATAATATGATATTGGGTAAACGTGTTCATTTCCCAGGAATTGCACTAGAAGTAGATAAATTTAAGAACACAGTGACGTTTGACGACCAGTATATCAGCCATCTGACCCCACTTTTTAACATCTAAAATAGATATTGTTGTAGTAATTACTTGTATACACAAACAGAAAAATCACTTTTCATCTATTAACAGGGTCCAATTAAAATTGATCTCACAAAAAAATATTGTTCTGGTGGCTCATAACGACACTATACAATACAGGGATGAACAACTTAACCAGTATACTCAACCATATAGAACTGAGACTCTATAATATCAACTTGAATAACGTATTGCCCCACTAATCAATATGTCCAACTCACAATTCTTATTATTCCAGCAGAAAAAGAAACTTTCAGATCAACATCCTGTCGTTGCTTTTTCTCAGTTCTCGGAATAACTTCATTTGCACGGAAATACCTGTAGGTTAGGATTTAACAGGAGTTTAGTTCATTTTAAAAGAATATAACAATTTTATTCATTCAATATTATTTCTTGTTGGTATTCCTGCAACATAAAGGGGAAGCACGTATGTACTATGTTTATTGTATAGAAGGACACCTACGTTTGTAGCAATATTTGTTTACTATGAAGATGTATAGTTTCCCCGTGGGGTATCATATCAAGACTTGTTGTTCTCTTATTACGTAAATGAATTCAGGCCATGGTGAACTTTTTGTAAGTTGTGAACTAACACTACCATAACGAATTGTATGCTATATTTCTTCTTTCTCTTGTAATCAATTCATGACATTTTTTTTGCCAAAGATTATATAAACACTTGTGTTTTCATATTTTTTCTCGAGAAACTTTCCTTCAACGTAATACTTTTTTTTCAAAATTGTTTATTTTCTATTATCATAAGAAAGATGACTGCAATTATATATAGCAAGTATTGATTATATCAATACTATTTTGATATTATTATAACAAAACTCAGAATCCTCCAAACGAAAACAAATTCAATTATGACAACTATCTCTCCACGTTTTATGACTAGTGATAAAGGCACCTTTGGTGAATACACTGCTGCTGCCCGTTGGCCAATTATTACTCAAAATGCTGTTGACGATATCGCTAAAGAAATTGAAAGAGTCTCCAAGTCCTCTTCAAACGATAAGGCTACCATTGTTGAACAAGGTGAAACTATTAAGAAACAAATTGCTTCATTTCGTCAAGAAATTATCGATAAAGTTGAACTAAGAAAATTCACCCCTCAAGAATGTGAAATTGCTTCTGTTCCATTATCTTTCAATGAATACTTGGATACAATTAAAGAAAAACCTACTTGGGATAATGCTGAATGGTTATACTCTGAAATATATTTATACAGAAGATTGAACGTTTTATTCAGATCTCAATCTCATCAACATTGGAAACAATTCGATATATTTAATGATTTGAAACAATCTACATTTGAAGCTTCTTACTACGGTGTTACTGAATTAGCTTTAAGATACCAAAATTTGTTGAAGGATATCTCTCAGTTGAACAAGAAGGATTCTAAAGATCAAGAATTATTACAAATATTATTCAAAGAATTTGTCGAAATTTCTTTATGGGGTAACGCTACTGATTTATCTTTGTTAACCAATGCTACTTTAGAAGATATCAAATCTATCCAAGGTGCTAAAGCAAGAGAAGAATCAGAATCCAAAATTGTTGTTAATGATACCAATAACGCTTGGGAAACTTTACTAAAGGCCGCTACTACTAAGGATGAAATTAGAGTTGATTTCGTTTTAGATAACTCTGGTTTCGAATTATACGCTGATCTAATGTTAGCTGCATTCTTATTACAAACCAAATTAGCTACTAAGTGTGTCTTCCATGCTAAGGATATGCCATATATGGTTAGTGACGTCATGCTAAAGGATTTCGATATTTTAGTTGCTGATCTAAGAGATAGAAAGTTCTTCCCAGCTGGCAACGATACTAAGGAAGCCAAGGCACTGGGTTTATTTGCTGATGATATCTCTAAATTCCATGATGATGGTCAATTAACTTTTGAAGCTGACTCTTTCTGGACTACTGGGTTGGATTACTGGGAAATTGATCCTTCTGAAATTAAATACCACGGTAACAAAATCCATGCCGATTTGAAAAAATGTGATCTAGTTATCTTTAAAGGTGATTTGAACTATAGAAAATTGACAGGTGACAGAAAATGGCCAAGAACTACCTCCTGGGAAACTGCTATTGGACCATTAGCTACAAATGGTATTGCCGTATTAAGTTTAAGAACTTGTAAAGCCGATGTTCAAGTTGCTTTGAAAGAAGGTGTTGATGAAGAATTGACTAAATTCTGGGAAAAGGATCATCCTGGTCAAGGTTCTTGGTGGTGTTGTAGTGGTAAATGGGCTATCATCTGTTTCTCAAGTGCTAACTAGATTACGACATTTAATGAAAAATTAAACCAATAATGTATATTTCACGCAAATTTCTATCTTTTTGTAATTTAAATATGAAAATACAAAAGTAGATGTTCACAAGCAACATTTTTATAATACAATGAATCTTTTTTACTTTAATAAATTTCAATAATTTTTTTTTTCTGATCCATTGCAAAGACATATTTTTATATGTTTTCATTGAAATGATGAAAATTGGAAAAGTTTTTCAGCAAAGGCGATTGAAGAAATAACAACCTTATTTAGCACTCATCATCTCATTTCATTATATAATTACGAAGGTTCTATTAACATCGAACACTATCTTATAGCGTAATATTGAAAGCAAAGCATACATATTTCATAATCCATAATGTCGTCTGTGTTAGAAGAATATTCACGTATTGTCAGCATATATAAACAAGAGATCGAGCATCCAAAAGCAAGACAAGACTCTGAAGAATTCCAGAAACTTCTATCGAAATACATTGAAAAGTTGCTAGATTTAAAGTCAACAATAACAAATAAATTAGCTTTGTTCAGTTCAAATGAATCTCTAGATGATTTAACCACAAGTTCTATAAAATTTCTATCCATTGATTACTATTTAGCATTGATGTGTTGTAGACGTCAAACTTACGACAAGGACATGGATGTAGTAAGTAAAAATAAGATTAGAATCATGTTTTTAGAGAAAGCAATTCAGTTGTTTGTGCAATTTCTAATCTCACTGGAGGATTATGAACTATTAGATAAATCCTTAGCCTCGAAGATAGATTCATTTAAGGTAACTTATAGACCTACTATGGATGAATTATATCATCTAAGCAAAGGTGATTCCTCAGCCGGTGATGTCGAACTAACAATGGCATATAAGAAAAGACAACAAAAGATAGAGTTCTTCCAAAGATCAAAACAATTATCAGCTACTATACAAACATTAGAGAGTAAATTAAACGGTCCTGAACTTGATAATGGCACCGATAAAGACGAGCTTCTACGTGAATTATACATCGAAAATATAAAGCAATTAAGTTATTCTGCATTTAATGAAATAGAACAAATATTATACGAATCCGAGTTATTATCAAATTTTGTTAAGAATCCACCTCCTGTTGAAGTTATTGATGGCGACAAGAATAACTCTAACGCAGAAAACCAAAAGAAGCGTAAAGATGACACCAATTATACTGATAGACTTGAAAGTTTAAATAAGCCGTTATTATCTAAGAATGGTAAAATCTTAGGTAATTTTACCTTAGTTGACAAAAAGACACAATTACAAAACAAAGTTCGTGGTTATGGTCAATATGGGCCAACAATGTCTGTGGAAGAATTCCTTGAAAAGGAATGGGAAGAAGGTAGAGTTCTTCAAGGTGGTCCAGATAGTGCCAACCCTCAAGAGGATATTGACGAAGATAACGAAGAATATAATAATAGAGAGACTTACAAAGCAAGAGAATTCGATGATTTTAAGGATACCCATGCAAGAGGTAGTGGTAATACAATGAATATGGGTTAAGCATTATCATCCATTAACATATTTAGTTTTTTGTAAATAATTGTGGAGACCTATTAATTCACATGCATATATATATATTAATATTAATAAATTACAAATCATACGGTTTTATATATATTATAAACTCATACATTGTTCCTTTAATTCTTCCAATGTAACGACATCAGCACCATTTAAAATATATTTATCATAATCGTTAACAAAGGTTGACAAAATATTAACAATTATTAAACAATACCTCTTCTTCAATGCTGAGTCTGTGTCCTTCCTTAAATTGAACCAATAGTTAAATACAACCTCTGCTGCCTCCCTTTCGTATTTGTTAACGCATCTGAAAGTAAATAATTTTTTATGAGAAGTCCAATCATCGTCGAGACTCTTACTTAAGATATCATCAACAATGTTGTAATCTTCTAAATTCAAAATATTTTCTGTACTTGCTGATATCATATTTATTAAAGTAGAGAAGAATTTATCATTATGGGTTTGGTTACCTAATAAGGATTGGTAATATTGGTATCTTTCACTAGATGAGAAGAAACTATGGCCAAATCTCAAAACATCAATGACCTCATCAAAAATGGAGAATCTGATTAGCATAGCCAATAATTGCTCATGCTGTTTCGTAATGATATCTAATTCCATTTCATCATCCATAGATATTTCAACAGATTTTTTGATCGCACGTAGTGCTAGTTCCGGGTTCATACTGTGATTGCTATACAGACAGGACAAATGGTAATAAAATCTTGCTTCCTTGTGGTCAGTGGCAACAATTACCTTGACCAGTGGAGTCCATACTAATTGGTCATCATTAGATTGTAATAAATCCTGCATGAAATTTGGTAATTCATGGATGTGCATATCTTTGTAACCATCATGAAGCTGGAAGTATTTATAAGCATCTTCATATTTACCGGATGCAAATAACAACATAGCCAATAAGAATTCATCACATTTTTTACCCTTGTAGTAAAAAGGCATACCAACGTTTCTTAAATACATCTTAGTTTCATCAATTGTAATTTGTTTGGATGATCTTAGTACGTAAGACTTGATACTTTCTAAAAAGAAAGTATTGTTTTCAATTGGTTCTGAGTAAAATAAGGTCATATTATGTACAATGAAATCATTCCATTCTAAGTAAGAATAGTATTTGACACCTTGACCGTATTTTGTAGATTTCTTGAAAATATTATCGATTAATTGCAATTTATTCTGTTTATATAGTTCTTGGAATAGCAATTGCTTTTGGTTATATTGTAGTAATATTTCAATTTGTTCTTCAAAATAACTATATGTGGAGTCTAACAATACAAAAGTCATCAATATCTGGACAATGAAAATATTCTGTATATTGATCATTTGATATAAACTTTCCATTGTGGATATTTTTGCAAAAGTATCGTTTGTAAATGATTCAATAAATGTTGTATCTGGTTCTTGAATAGTTAAATAATTTTGAATAAAATCATTTAGTAATGGTACAACATCAATGCTGTTCAAATCTGCCATTAAATTTTGTAAATTAGAAATGTCAAATTGATTTTGTAATGTTGTCTTGAATATTTCAACAAATTTTTCGTTCGGTGATAATGTTGATGATATTTTACCAGTAGAAATTTCTAGGTATTTCTTACTTAATGAATGTATTATGTGTCTTGGAAGTGTGCTAGCGAAACGATCCAAAGTTTTCAAATATTTTGATAAATCATCATTATATTCGGCGTTATGCAAATTGAAATAGTAGTATTCCAGACTAGAATTAATCTTATAAATAAAATGGTTGAATGGGGTTAAAGTATTGACCAAGATTAGTTCATCTCCAATAATAGATAATGTGGAAGCTTCATCCATTTTCCCTTTAATATCTCTTGATATCGTTTCCAAGTTGGCAAGATACTCTCTTTTTTGTTCAATATTATCTGAAGCTACAATAAGTATATTATTTTCACTTAGGACAGTTTCTGCCTTTAAAAATGTTTCAGGTGAAAATTTGGATTTCAAAGTTAGGTAGCACCTTTGATAGTATTCTTCATCGGTTTCGTTTTCTTCCTGCATGACGGATGGTAGATCTAATTCATCTAGATTATCAGTTAATGATTTATTTGTGGATTCAATCCATTGGTAATCTTTTAGATCATCGTATAATATATTTAATATTTGGAACTTAGTCAAGGAACCACTCTTCCATAAAACTGCTAGATTCAAATAACTAGATGTGTAATTTAGGTCAATTGGTTTCATTAGTTTCATGTCTGCTAGGAACCATACTGATGAGGAAGATAGACTAGATCCGACTATATTTTTCAAGTCAAATTGCAATAGATCGGTTTGGTTTTCCGATAGGGAACCTATTTGAAAGATACCATTCTTTTGCGGAGAATAAATCACCAAATTATTTTGGAATAAAGATAAGAAATTACCTGCATCATTGTATTGATGAACATCCTTGGCATGTAAATCTTCATCAATTATATTAGCTGATAGATTGTATTCGTTGATTAAATTAAATGTATTAAGATCCCAAATCTTTAAATAATAATTTTCTGTTAAGACAATTAAGAATTTATCATTAAATATAACGGCACTAATTGCTTTACCTGCGACATTTTCATTTTTGTAAAACAGTTTTGTAAAACTTTGTAAATAAGAATTATCATTGAATAACAATGGTTCGAAATCATATTCTTCGGAAGCCTTTCTTAAACCTAATAAACCACCATCTTCAAGGAAAACCATCATTAAACTCTCTGATACAGGATATAGCATATGAGGTATTCTGATTGTGAAATCATAAGGATTTTGGATTTTAGCCCAGTCTTCAATAAGCTTCACACTATCGCTATTGTCTATAATATAATTTAATGGTAATTTGATTGTTAGAAGGCTACCATCTTCTACAATAATGTGGAATAATAATGTTTGTTCATGTATTAGAGTGGCAATACTGTTATGTTTATGCAACGATTTTTGAGGTAAATTGATGATCAATGTTTTGCCATTGATGCAGTTATCAGGTGTATACAAAATAATCTTAGAGTAATCGTGTGTTAGATGGTAACAGATGAACTTATCGCTAGAGACATCAATGGTATTAGAGTATGAACTTTGACTTTGAATAACTTCTAATTGCTGTTGCGCAGATAATGAAGTATAATTAATATTGGAATCATTACCTAGAGATAAATTTACTATATTCTGGGGTACAGGATATTCATGGAATTGTAGAAGATTTACATCAATCTTCGACAGGGCTGGCATTGTGGAGTGTATTAATTGATTTCGTATGTGGTGTTTTTGTTAAATATTATAATGATACTAGAAATCGATCTCTTAAGTTTGTTTCTACTTTTCTAACTGAATCTCGAAACTATCGCCTCTCTTATTAAGGTTAAAACTTTTCTCCTATTATAATTGATGAACTAATTGCTATAAACGAAGCGATATAGGTCAATCCTTTAAGTTTCTGTTACACCATCGAATACGTAAGTCTATATGTTTATCATCTTCAGCTCTTTTTTGTTGTTCACCCACTGCGAAAATTTCAATTTTGCATACAAATTTTTTAGAATCGTAAAAACGTTACCCTCATGGTCGATTATTCAGTAATAAATCAACTTACTGACCTCATCGATACCTTCTCATAATGACATCTTGACCCGATTGATATTAAATGTTGTGACTTGAATGGATTATGTATATGTATATAATAAGCTATAAATGGTTCTTGTACATTTCTGTACCGTTCCCGTCTCTATAATTTCTCCTCAAATGCTTCTAGATTTAAGACGTTCCCGCTTAATGATAGTAATATAGTCTCAAAATTACTTATCTTAGTAGCTTCAATAACAATATCCTTTTCTAAAGTATTTGTATTGTTTGGATTATGAATATATTTCTTTATGACATTATCGAAGTTTGGTAATTCGCGAATCTCTACAGTACCATCATCATATGCAATCCCTACAATATCTGTTGCATATTTGAAATACATTGATTTTGGTTCACTATTCAATGTATATTGTAAAATGATCCTTTTTTGATCAAAGGAGTAAAAAATTAAATGTTTACCCAATTGAATAATTAATTTTGAACTTTCTTTATTTAAATATAATCTACCAATTTTTTTACCAATTTTATCATCTGCTATTTCTTTATCTAATTTAATACTTTGCAATACTTCACCATCGAAGTCATAAATGATTAAAGATAATGAATTCTTGGAAAGAACAATAAATGACATTTCTGTAATACCAAGTAATACATCCATGACATTTTGAGAATGAACAATATAACTATTTTTAATTGACATCATGTGAGGATCCTTTAAATCTTGTAATTCTATGACGTTTATTTGGTCCTTGACTGATAATAATAACCACTTATTCTTGAAATCAACAATTTTAATGTCATCATATACAATTACATTTTTACCACTAACATTTTCTTTAAAGATATTAATTTCATTAATAATACGTTGTTGAATCGAAGACCAAACTTTTATACCTTCATTATCTAAAATCAATATGAATTCACTACTTAACCAGAATAAACCTTTAATTTGATTCATATTTAGTAATTCGATTGATACACCTGTATAATTACATTGAGCTTCTTCATCGATATGGAATATTTTCAATTGATCATCTAATGTAACAAGAACATTATTTTTAAATACTGATAAAAATTGTTGTTCTTGAATTTGTTTCTCCATTGTACCTGTAACAGAAAAACTACCAGTTGATTCAGGAACCTTAGTTTCATTTTTATTTTGAAATAATGAATCCGGTGATACGATCCCTTGTGGACTAACGATATCTTTATTTAGAGATAAATTCTCCATTTCATGAATAGGTACTTTCCTCCCATTTAAGGAATCGAATTGAGACAATGCACTTGGCGTATTTAATAAATGTATAATATCCTTAACATTATCCTCTACAGTTGTCTTTGCTCTCATTAAACTTTCTGAATCAACTTGAGTACAATTTGAATCCAGATCCAATTTCTCATCTGATTGAATTTGTAATTGTGCCAATTTATGACGTAAATCTTTATTTTCACTTTCTAATTTCATAATATATGATTTCATTTCTGATCTTTCTAATTCCCATGTAATTCTATCACGTTCATTCTTAGTGAATTCTGTTTGTAAATAATGCATTACACCAGGTAATGTATACTGTTGATGAATATGTCCCGACATGGCCGTCAATTACCCTTTGCGTATAGTTCGTATTTGAATCTCTTTCTTTGTTGTTCTTGAAGTTCATTCCCCTTTTGTATTCAATGTTCAATCAGTTTTTAAAGCTTATTTGTTATTTGTTTGATGTTTTGCGCTTCGGACGTACCAATGAGGAAAGAACAAATATGATAATTAATGGTAACGAAGATACAACTTTACGTTCATAGATAGATACATGATTACTTATATATTTAATTATTTAATTATTTAGTAATAGTCTCTAGTATTAGATTGTTGTTGATAATCATAGTTAGAATACCCATTACCTTGTTGCTGTTGTTGTTGTTGCATTTGATAATATTGTTGATATTGTTGTTGTTGGGATAAGTTTTCTTGTTCGTCACTTTGTTGACTAGAAGTAGAATCTCTTTGCTCTTTACCTTGTTGTTGTGGTTGTTGTGGTTGTTGATACATGTTATTACCGTATTGTGGTTGACCATATGGGAATGATTGTTGATAACCGTAGTGACCATAGTATGGCATATAAGCTTGTTGTTGTTGAGTAGCAGCATCAGTACCTTGTGCAGTAGCATTGTTATATTGACTGTATTCAGCATTACCAGTTTGATCGTATCCAGTAGTGGCTGCAGCACCTTCAGCTTGTTCACCTTGAGGATATTGTTGTGGATATTGTGGATATTGTTGATATTGAGCATATTGTTGTTGAGAATAACCGTATTGATTATCAAACATACCTGGGTAAGAATAACCTGGGAATTGTTGTTGATACATGTAATATTGTTGAGCCATTGCAGCTTGTTGTTGCTGCTGTTGAGCAGTGTATTGAGCATAAGGATCTTGGGCAGTTGATTCACTTGCCGTTGTAGTTGTAGTTGTGTTTGATTGAGCAGATACAGGCACAGAAGTTGAAGTTGAAACTGGTGCAGTTTCAGTGACAGATGCAGTGGTTACGGTAGTTGATGCAACATGAGCAGGAGCAGAAGTAGCTGGAATAGGAGATTGTTTTTCAACAACAGCTTCTGTAACGACTTCTTCAATGATATTATCTTGATTTGTCTTTTGTTCTGATTTAGTTTCAATATTTTCAATTTCATTCTTTAAAGTTTCAACATTTTCTAAAGGAGATTCTTTCTTTTCAATAACCTTTTTAGTTTCAGGTTTATGTTTTGGAGTAGCAACTGAAGCCCAACTCATTTTCTTACCAGTGGTTGGAATAGTTGACTTAGCTACAATTTTTTCAATAGTCTTTTCATTAGTCTCTATCTTTTGTTCATCAACATTATTTTTCTTCTTTTCATTCGTACTGATACCAGCAGCATGTGTATTTACCTTTTTAGTATGTTGTTGTTGTTGTTTTACATTAGAAGAAGTCTTTGTGTTAGATGAACCAGCTGTATGCCTACTACTATTACTATTACTATTACTGGCAGTGGTAGTGGCAGAAATAGCTGGTGTAGTTGTAGTACCCTTAGATTCTTCATTAATATTAGCCAATTGTTGTAATTCCTGATTACGTATCACCGCAGCATGTTCTTTCTTTTCCTTACGTGTTAATTTTTTAACTTCATCCCATTTAGTTATTTTACCAGTTGAAATATTTTCAATAATTGTTTCTAAATCATTATATTCTTTAATTGGTTCCAATAAATCATCAGCTGTCCAATCTGGGAACAGTTCTTGTAATGTATCTATCTTGGCCTGGTCGGCTGCACTTATCTTTGACATATTAGCTAGCTAGTCTATTTAGTTACTGAACTATATATATATATGTATACGTTTCATCAACTCACTAATTATAAAGAATGCAATATTGTTCTTATATAAGAAGTCGTTGTGTCCTTAGTTTTTCTTCCAAACGAAAAAGTCGTGAAAAAAACAAACAGACGGCGAGTGAAAGTGAAAGTGAAACGGGAACAAATGGCGGGCGACAGTTTATGCTGTGCTGTTTTGGTGGGTCGTCGGAAGTGATGGAAATCCGGAATTTACGTATATTTAGTGGAAGGATCACTACAAGAAGAAGAACTGACATCTCGAGAGGGTGGTGTCATGGAGGGGTGAGATGTGAGTCTTGTTATTTGTGGGGTTAGAAGGTTATGAACCCGGCGAGACAGATATTGTAATGAATGTCTTAGTTTACGGATATTAAAATTGACTTCATTTCTGATGGAAGTAAGGTTCTGTCACTATGAATACTTGTATCTACAGTGAGATAGGAATGAATCAAGCTATAATCAATAAGAAGATAATACTGAGGTATTTGTTTTTAGGTGTTAATTAACAGATGCAGATATCCCAGAATTGTATTAGTAATGGCATGTACATGGACCAGAACGAGTACACTGGGAATGACATTACACACACTATAGTTGTACATTCTCTATTTGCTTATTTAAGGGCGAGATATATACATTGAATTATTCTGATTTCTAATTTCTAATTTCATATTTTTACTCATCGCAATGAATTGTAGGGAAATATGTCATTTTTATTATTAGCCTCTTTTGGCATACGCCTATTTCGATAGGTACAGTTCTAGTATCTCCTATGTCGCCTGTATAAATCCCGTAACTATTCGTTGCTGTTCATACGTGATAACTTCAACATGTCATTGTTCAGCCACTTAATTCTTCGTTGTCGAGTCCACTCTCAATCAGTGACATTATATATATATATATATATACACACATATACTAGTACGTAGAGTAGTATTCCCACTACACTTCCCATGTATACATATTGCAAAATGAGTAATTATTATATACATCTACCGCTCACAAATACAATTTGTACTCGTTATAGCACATCTAACCTGTCACCCAGTCAGAGCTCAGCTCTCTGTGCTTCTGCCACCGCCTGCCACCGCCTGCCACAGCGGTCGCTGTCTGCACCTGAGCGTCAAATTTGTCGGCGGCGCAACGAACAGAAAAATGAAAAAGTTTGAAATCTCAGGTTTGTCCGCGGTGGCAAGGTGCTGTTGTTTATTTATATATTTCCGATACCGTTGTACGGCCGTTATACTCCGCGGATAAGCTACTAACTTTGCCGAGTCGAATAATCCGAGGGAGGGATGTAGATGATGATGAGGCTTCGAGAAATATGATAAACTTATAGATATATAAACAATATCTTCACCAAGGATGTCGAATGCGTATATCTATCTGCACTTGCAAAACAATATCGTATTACATTACAGTACAGTACACGCTAACGCTCGTATAAGGATGAAACTCAGCTTTCAAGGACCTGGCAACTGGTTCTTTATATTACCCTGGATAGCATTTATACCATGGTATGGTATGTTAATTGCAATGTTAATCTGTTGGGGTGTTCAAGGTCGTCCGATTTATGATTTCATGGATGATTATATGAGTCCCGTATACATATCAGATATAGGTGCAACTAATTTAAGACCCCTTTTCATAGCTTGTTCAGCGTGGCAAGGTTTAGGTTATTGTCTTACAATTTTTACACATTGGTTTCAACGTTATAAATTTTATATGCCTCCTTGGTATACTAAAGATGAAAGAAATTTAATTATTGCTTCATGTATATTAGGTATCATTGGTGAATTAGGTTTATTATTTTGTACAATTTTCTCAACTAAAAATTATCCACATGTTCATATTTCAATGGTATGTGTATTCGTTGTATTATTGTTCTTCTCTGTTGTTTGTTTATTTACACAAGATTTATTAATGGGGAAACATTATGCAATTATTCATCCTCGTAGTAATTGTAATTTAACTTTCAACCAATTGAAATGGAATCAATGGGAAGGTTATATTTGGAATAAATATATAATTAGTGCAATTTTTAAAATTATTTGGGCAACACTTGCTGTTGTTTGGGCAATTTGTTTCGCTACTTGTAAGGATAAATCAAGAAGTGCAGATTTTGAATGGTTATTAGCATTTTGGTTCGGGGTTTTATTCATTATTATTTCAATAGATTTTTATCTTGGTGGAAGATATAAACAATCAAAATTTTTCAAATCTATTGATATTGATTCATTTTCAGGTTTTTATAAATTTGAAGAAATGGTTAATAATAAAAAATTAAATAATCAAATTAATGATTTAAATTTTGATGATAATACTAATTCATCTATTGAACCAAAATATATCGATTATGACGACATTGAAGATCATAGTATATCGTCACCAAATATAAATATACCATAAACAAAAATTTCATAATAGTCATATACATTGTACAATTATATATATAATAATAATAATAATAATAATATTTAATTAATTCCATACGTTATTCAAAATACTTCTTTTAAATAACTTCCATCACCTGGTGCTTCTCCATTGATATGTATATCATCAGATTCTACATCATCATCTTTGGCGACGGTCTTCGACCCCTTCAAGCTAGCAACTGTATCCCCAATCATATCTTCATCCTCATCATCATCACCTTCATTGTTAATTATAGAACCTTGTGAAAACCCACTGAATGAAGGCTGAATATCATTAGTTTCGTCCTTGACAGGTTCAGCAATTAATGGAGCAGTTGGAGCAGAACCAGCTACCATCTCATTTTTTTCTAATTTAGGTTCTTCAATCTTTGGTTTGTCAACAGTATTCTGTTTCTCTTGACGAATCTTGGTATCGTGGGCATTACGTGAACCCATAAATAATCCACCAAGACCAAATTTACCGGATTTGTGACTACTATTAGTCTTTGTCTTAGAGATTGGAGCAGTAGTAGGGGCAGTGGCAGCAGCAGTAGAGGTAGCAGTAGTAGTAGTAACAGGTACAGTGGCAGCAGCTGCAGATGCAACTGGAACAGCTGTCTTTGCAACAGTATCCTTAACGTTAGCGTCAGTTTTAGGTGTTGTTGCAGCCTCTGCAGCGTCCGCCTCTACAGTCTCAACTTTCACTGGTCTGTGCTTAGCTAAATATTCACCAGAGGTCATACCAATCAAAGCTTTAACTTTATCCTCATCTAATTCCGCATTACCTTCTAATTCAGTAGATTCCTTCATTACATCCAATAATAACAATTTCTCCTTTTGTAAAGAAACTTCTGTCTCATTTAATTCAGTCTTACGTTCATTAATTGCAGCATCAATTTCTAATTGTTTCAATTCTAATTCTTTAGCAGATAATTGAGCTTCTTCTTTAGCTTTATTAGCTTTAATAATAATAGATTGATCAATTTCTTCTTGTAATACGTTTTTATTTTCATCTAATTCTTCATTTTCTGCAACAACTCTTGTTTCATGTTGTTTTTGACCTTCTAAATCCTTGTTATAATTTTCGATCTTGGTCTTATGTTCATCAATCTGAGTATTTAAGAATGTAATTCTACCATTAATGGAATCATAATCTTTAATTAATTTCTCATTTTCATCTTGCGCTCTTTGTAATTCTAATAAATATGGTTGTAACATAGTACGCTGTTCCTCTAAGGAATCCTTAATATCATTAGCACGAGTTTCATTCCAATTAGTTAATTCTTTATCACAATATTCTTGTTCTAAATCTAATTTCATGGACATCTCTAATTTCAAATCCTCAAACATTTGATTTGTATCCCTCAGTTCAGTATTATATTTAGCTAATTCAGTATCCATTTTAGCAATCATTTCATTATATTTATTATTAGCAGCAACTAATGCATCATTTTTCTCCTTTGCTAATTTATCATCGGAATCCTTTTGATATTTAATATCATTAGCTAATTTTTCAGTTTGTAAAATATTCCAATTCTTAACATTTGTTTGTAATGCTTTAGTTCTATTAGCAATATCAATATCTGCAGCTCTTTGACTATCTGCTCTTTCAGTAATTTCACCAAGAACAGGATTCAATAAATTTTGCGAAATCTTTTGAATATCTTCAGATGATAACCATAAACCACCACCCATATTAATCTTATTATTAACTAAAGCTCTTTTCTTAGTTAAATTTTGTTGAGCAATTGAGACGGCAGTTCTATTATATGCATCATTAGCAAATAATTGTCTACCATAATCATCCTTTTCAATATTTGCAATTTCTTTATCAACATTAGCTCTAGCTTGTGCCAAAACTTTAGTTGAAGTTAATTGTTTCAAATACATATCTCTATTTTCAGCTTGTCTTTCTAATTCATCATCAGCTGCAGTACGAGTATCAAATGATCTTACTGCATAAGCTGCATTCATAGCCATATCGTGATTTTTTTCTTTCTTCAAAGAAGTTGAATCATCCTTAGATTTAATTGAAGTTTTCAAGCTAGATTTACCGGAAGTAGTAGAAGCTACATCCGATCCCGAAGTACCTGTTGTAGCACCTGTCTTAGACATAATTGCATTCATCATATCTTTACTTAAAGTGAATTGATTATTTTGAGCTGCATTAGTCTTGATACCATAGTTAAAATTAGCATTTGGTTCAGTTCTTTGTTTAACTCTAGTTTCTGCTCTGCTTTCTGCACCTTTCAAAACTTTAGATAAATTCATTTTTTGAGAAGTTGGAATAACTTCAGGTTTTGGTTTATGAAGATCTCTTTCATATTGTTTCAATACAGAATTTGCACTTTTCATTGAATAAGCTTTACTTGTATCTTCTTTAGTAACCACAGTTTTCTTCTTGTTAACGATACCAGACATTGCTTGTTCTCTATTTGAAGTCATTGAAAATGCTTTTGAAGCAGCTGCATTAGTTTGTTTCTGAACAGAATCAGATTTGTTAGATTTCGTGGAGACAACACTGGTAGCTCTAGATCTTGTCTTGCCCTTAGCAACTGCATGAGCAGCTTTAGTAGCATTAGGGTCTAGTAATCTCTTGTAAGCTTCAATTGTTTGTCTGTTGCTTGCAGCTAATACAGCAGCAGAATCTGAAGCCTTAGCGATATCCTTGACTCCCACGGAAGGCTTATTAGCTGGACTTTTGTAGTAACCATATTTCATCTTGGCTCTATACAAAGCTTCTCTACTTAATGGTTCCCCTTTTGTCTGATAAACAGCACCGTTCTTCTTTGCATTTTTCTCTTGTTTAGCTGTAGTACTACTGGTAGTAGTAGTTGATTGTGAAACACGTTCTTTATCAGTGACAGCTGAAACTAAAGACATCTCTACAATTTTATAGCGAATAGTAAACGAATATTATTTTGGTTTTCTTATAGTAATTAGCGATATTGTAATTATATGTTCTTCTGTACTTGTTGAGATAAATATTAAATAAACTAATTCAATTTATTCATATGTTACTATTTATATAAAACTATTAACTCCCCTTTAAAAAGGATATTTGAACTTGCTCATCCTTCTCTTGTCCCCTCTGTTCCCTTATTATTTCATGCATCAACAGCCAGCCCCTTGCTCTTTCAAATTTCAATTGTTTCACCGCGTGCCGAATGAAAACTGAAAGAATTTTTCGTAAATTTTCAGATAGAAAAGGAGTCCCCAAAAATGTAGCCCTAGTTTTCATTCTGAGGTAAACCCTAATGCGGATTTCGGATGGGCATGTCCCAATTAGGAAATCACGAGTTCCGCATCAATCTGTTTCCGAATGTAGTAAAATGTCAACAATAAGTTTTAGTTAAACAATTTCAAATGAATATTGAATGGGAGCTTTGTGGGTTCGTTGCAGCAGGCTCATTGTTACTGGTGCAATATTTTCATAAGGGTTGCTCATTGAACTTTCATCATATATAACAATCATACGTCTAAGAAGAGCAACTGTTAGTTGATATTATCGATAGATTCAAATATACAAGAGCAAGCATATTAGGAATGAGTTACGATTACGAATCCTGTTTTTGGGACCCTCATGATGATGGGGTCAATATTTTATTAACACATGTACAAGCTGGTATCAAATCATGTGGTACCGTCGAGAATTTCTTTAAACAAAGAGTTGAATTAGAGAAGGATTATGCAAGAAGATTAGGTGCAATTAATGAAAAATTAATGAAAAATTTAGAAAGTTCACCTGAATTTGGACATCTGGGGAAATCTTTACAAACTTTGTTGGAGGTTGAAAAATCAAAGGCTCATGCTCATTCGAAACAAAGTGAAATTATATATAGACAAGCTTATAGTAATACAAAATTATTTGGTGGGGAATTACAAGCTAGATATACTACTTTAAGTGGGAAGATAGAGAAAATGCGTGTTGATAAATTTAATAAGAAGAAAGGTTGTGAAGAATTGACAAATAGATTAGAGAAAGCTACTGTGAGAGCAAGAGATCTAAGATTAAACCAAAATAATATAATTGGCTCAAAAAGAGTTGAACAAAATGAAAAAGAATTAGCCAAATGGGAAAATAATCAACAAGAATTTAAGTTACAATTAAATGTATTAAAACAAGAATATAAAGCTTCACAAAGGTATTGGTTACATGAATGGGGTGATATGACTTGTCAATTACAAGAAATGGAACAAGCAAGAATTCAATTCATTCAAGCAAAATTGCAAGTCTATATAGAAGCAGGTATTGAAACAAGTATTGTGGAACAATCAAAATTAGATTTGTTGAACAGTAAACTTGTAACATTCACACCAATTGATGACATTTCAAGTTTCTCAAGTGAATATGGAACAGGTAGACTAAAGGAGAAACATCGTACGAATAAAACAAATAACAGAGATTACTCTATGAATAGAAGAATATCAAATGGAATATCATCAATAGAGGACGATAGTGCAGATTACAGATCTTCAAGAGTTTCATATAACCATACGGGTAAGGATTCATACATTGACAATATTAGAAAATTATCATCCAATTTACAGAATAGATCACAAAACAGAAATTCACAGTATGGTAAACCTGATGATAAACCATCCACTTTACAAAATAACAATTCAAATAGTGACTCTACAATAATTGCAACAACCAGTCACCGTTATGAACCACCATCAAGAAAGAAAACAGAAAACCAATACGATGATTTAATGAAAAATAGTGAAAACAGACCAATTACACCACCTCCTGAACCACAACATGTTCGTGAAATTCCATCTCCAGAACCAATTAAGGAACCTGTATTACAACCTCCACAGAGTCATAACGGAAGTTCAAATTCTTATACAACATCAGAATCATCATCTAACCCAACAGATTTTACTTCACATTTGAAAAAGAGAGAAAGTATGGAATCGATGACTACCTCAGTAAGTTCAATGGCATCAAGCATTGGTGATGCTCAAAGATTTTCAAAATCATGGAACTCTTCAACAAGGAAAAGAAAATCAATTAATCATATCAATCAATTATTAAATGATGAAACAGATAAGACGAGGCATACAAGTACGAATACAGTAATCAATTCACAATTTGGACACAAGTCATTACCACCTGTCGAACATATAAGAAATTCCACAAATACATCTAGGTCAAGTACAAGCTACGATACAAGAAGAAAATCAATGGTATTAGAAAGTTCAACTAATCCAATTGAAGATGCATTATATGAAATGGAAAGATTACAAGGCTCGACACAAGCAGATGCCAAAAAAGGAAGAGTTAAAGATAATGGGTTAATTGTTACATTACCACTAGTAACAAGAGGTGGTGAAAGAGTTATCAAATATGCCAAGGCAAATTTCCCATTATTAGATAATGGTGCCCCAGAACTAGCAAATTTTGAAAAGAATGATTATATTTTAATAACAGAAATTATAAGTAATGATTGGTACAGAGGTGAAGTTTACGATAATGAGAAAATATCGCCACAACATAGAGAAGGTTTGATTCCATATAATTTCGTAAGTATTCTTGGGTAAAGGGATTTGTTCTAAATAGACAATATGTGTAATACTAAATAACTAAAAAAACGAAATAGTTTTTAATTAAGCTTTTATTAATGAATATTTAAATTATATAAAGAATTTATAATATGACATTATTGGAATGTTGAAGAGAAATCTAAACGGTTGACTGTTCTTCAGTAGAGAATGATTGGCCCTCTGTTTCATCAGATTCTGTACTTGGATATTTTTCCAAATCAGATTCATCACCTTTTGTGGCTATATCTTCCGTACCAGCGTTGAATTTCTCTTGTTCTATTTCATCACTTGCCCATTTTTTCAAGATTGGTACAAAGATACTTGCAGTTAGAACTTGTTCAGCTTGATATAGAACTAATGGAACCAAAAGCTTACCTAGATGTTCTTTATGTGTACCATATTGTGAAGTAAGTAGAGAAACACCTAATGCAGCGGTCTTAGCTGGTGCACAGAAAATAATGCAAATTGTATCTCTCTTACTGTAATAGAACGGTCTGAAAAGTTTGTATGAGTAATAGTATAATCTTGAGCATTCACCTTTAACTGGTTCTTCTGGGAATAGTTTAATAATCCAGATTGGTCTTGCAACTAGGAACGACACACCAGTAAAGAATAAGTAAACTTCTAGGTTAAAGAAACATACAAAAATAATGCAGACATGTGATACACTTGTGAAGGATTTTTGATAGAAAGCAGTGGAAAATGAACTGAACATAATTAGAAGTAACATGTAAGATCCGATCTTAATATTGTACTTCTTTAAAAATCCAATATATGCTGAAGTTGGTTTTGGGAATATATTTTGGATACATTGACCTACGAACAATGGAACAAAGACAGATAAACCTACTTGTTTCATAACACGTCCGTACAGAGCACTTATTGAACCACCACTTGATGGATCACCAAAAGCGAACAGACTATTACTGGTATACATCTGAATCAATGCAGGAGTGATGAAAGCGCCGAGTAAATTACCTAAAACAACCTCACATACACACAGTAAATCGTTACCACCAGCATCATGAGTCATAATAACATTTGAAGCAAATGTAGTTGCACATGTAATTGTACATATAATACCTATTAGTGCCCAATTATCGATGTTATCATTATTTGATTTGATGATTGCAACGCAGAAACCATAAACTATTGATGACGTAATTAGGAAACTCATCATAGCCATTGTTAAATGAGCTCTCCAGTTTGCAATGTTATCTAAAATACTTTTTGTAGACATACTTAGACCACTTTGTAAAAAGATCCATGCAACAGAACCGTATCCGATACTATATTCACCTTTAATTAAACCACCATCTCTAGCGAAATTTGGTGCAAAACCTTGTTATCACTATAAATATGGCTAGACAATAGAAAAACCAATACCCTTTTAAAAATTCTGTTACTGGATGATTCCATATCTTTCTTATTGTCGATTGTGAAGATTTCATTATAATTAATATTATATTTGTAATTGTTTGTGATGGTATGTTCACATAATGACTAAAAAATATTTTAGCATCTGTAATCTGTTAGTCCCCTAGATAAACGAATCTAGTCTGCATATATATATTATTCGAAGTATCTAATTTTAAATCTTTAAAAGAAAAGAACGTCTAAATTACACCATCGAACAAAATTTCATGCAGATCCGAATTCATTTCGTCGATCCATAACGAATGGCTACCATAATATCCGACCATTTTCCATGGGACCCCTCGCTTAGCAAAGTTCTCTTTTCGGCTCTCGGACCGAATAGTGCACAGGATCGATATCCACGGGATGTTAAAACCTGAGTACATGTTGTTTGCATGATAGATTATAGTTTAGAATATTAGTTTATTTATTATGATTGAATTAATGCAGAATTTAATATATGTGAACTGTATAAGTTATACAGTAGAGGATGCAGAACTTGGAATAGTGTCTCTGTCGGTGTCACTGGAATCAGAGTTAGGAAATTTTTCTAAATCTAGATCACCTTCTAATGTAATATTATCATCTGTTTGTTCTACTACCACTTCTTCCTGTTTCATTTCATCTCTAGCCCATCTTTTTAGGATAGGTACAAATAAACTAGCGGTTAGAACTTGTTCACCCTGGTATAATACTAGTGGGACCAGTAATTTCCCTAGATGTTCTTTATGATCACCATATTGAGATGTGATTAGTGAAACCCCTAATGCAGCGGTCTTTGCAGGTCCACAAAACATGATACAGATTGCGTCTTTCTTGCTATAGTAAAATGGTCTAAAGAATTTGTATGAATAATAATAAAGTTTTGTGCACTGTCCTTTTACTGGTTCTTCTGGGAACACCTTTATTATCCAATATGGTCTAGCTAATAGGAATGCAACTAATGTGAAAAATAGATAGACACCCAAATTAAAGAAACAGACAAAGATAATACAAATATGAGAGACACTTGTGAACGATTTTTGGTAGAATGCTGTAGAGAATGAACTGAACATAATTAGTAACAACATATATGAACCAATCTTAATATTATATTTTTTCAAAAATCCCAAATATGCAGAAGTTGGTTTTGGGAAAATATTTTGAATGCATTGACCTACAAATAATGGAACGAAAACAGAAAGGCCCACTTGTTTCATGACACGGCCATATAAATCACTTATAGAGCCTCCACTTGATGGATTACCAAATGCAAAATAGTGATTGTCAGTATACATTTGAACTAAAGCAGGTGTAATGAATGCACCGAACAAATTTCCTAGTACGACCTCACATACACATAATAAGTCATTTCCTCCTGCATTTTGAGTCATGATAACATTTGACGCAACTGTAGTTGGACAAGTAATTGTACATATTATACCCATTAATACCCAATCATCGATATATTTATTATTTGATTTCTTAATAGCTACACAGAAACCATACACGATTGAGGATGTCAATAAGAAACTCATCGTTGCAATTGTTACATGAGCTCTCCAATTTGAAATATTTGCTAGGATTCTTCTCGTTGACATACTTAACCCACTTTGTAAGAAAATCCATGCAACGGCACCGTACCCAATACTATATTGACCTTTTATTAGACCTCCATCTCTTGCAAAATTTGGAGCAAATCTAGCTATCACAATAAAGATAGCCAAACAATAAAAGAACCATAATGATTTTAAAAACTCCGTTACTGGATGTATCCATATTTTCTGAACTCTAGGATTTGAAAATTTCATTGTATAAATTTTTTTCTTAATTATGATTATTGTATTCTAAATTCTTACCATATCTGTAACGTAATCCAACTTATTCGGAACTTTTCGACGAATCTAATCAAATATCTCGGTTATATACTTCTTATCAAATCTCGAAGACACCTCAAAACCTTACAGATGTACTCATTTGTACATTAAGTCATTCATCATTATTCTGATGATTATCATCGATCTAATGGCTGCCCGTCAATTTTTTGCTCATTTCGGCGTGTCTCTAAACAACCAATTAATAATCAATCATCCTACAGATTCGGTCCGAAACATCCGGGAATTGCACAGATACACCGGCACAACGTCGGTTCGAAACCGCGAGTCGGACTACAAATGGCAACAACGATAAGAAGGAAAATTGGGTGTTGATCCGAGTGAAGTTCGGCTCAGGTACTGAAATTTTATAGACTTGTTGTGCAGTAATTGGGATATGAGCATAAAGAAGACACCTTCTTTTAAGACAATTTTACATAAAAGGTAAGTATGTATAGTGATACCACAGTTTCACATAACAATTAGATATTCAAAGATGTTCTCGAGAGCTGCTATACGGCCGTTTTTACTCACTGTGACATGGATCCCTGTATTAATGACAGCGAGAGAATTCATTCATGTATCTCAAATTAAAGGAAAATCGATGAGACCTACATTGAACCCAGCAGATGATAGTACTGATTGGGTCCTAGTAAAGTTATTCAGACCAAGAAAGAGGGAAAGGAATGATATAATTTTATTTCGAGCCCCTAGTGATCCGAATGTAATATATTGTAAACGAATTAAAGGTTTGAGTAATGATGCTTTGTATTTGGATCATGATGATATGGTTAAACAAGATAAGAAACAATTGACTTTGGTACCGAATGGACATCTGTGGGTAGAAGGGGATAATACACATTCTGTAGATAGTAGAAGTTTTGGACCAATATCAGATGGGTTAGTACTTGGTAAAGTGTTATGTGTAATATGGCCACCTGAGAGATGGGGTACAAATTTAAATAGGTGGGTAGGTAGAGATATATTGGCCGATGCAGATGCGGAAGAGTCAGAATAACAATGACAATTGTTTTATGTAAATATTATTATTAGTATTTGTTTAACGATACATATGAACAAATTCTATATAAATATATTCTTATGTTTGTTATATATTAGAATGCAAATTTTTAAATCTTATGATAAGATTATGATAAGATTATGATTAACTTTTAGTAAATGTTAATCTTCTTGATGGAGAACGATGTATGGAAGGTGTTCGTAAAATATGGTTGGTATTATTTGGTTCTCGATATTGTTCAGTATGATCATTTTCATCTCCTTCATCATAACTGAAATATGGATCACTTGGAATATTATCATTTTGTTGTTGTATACCATTGATACTAATGGTACTACTAGTAGAAGCTAATGAAGAACATAAATCATCACTTGATATATTTGAACCATTATCACTACTTGTGTTGTTACCTCTACAATTTTTAGTAAATTGTGAATAAAATAATTTTGGTGGTGGTTCAGGTCTAAAGATATTACTATCTTTCTCCTCTAATATTCTGGACTCCTTCCATTTCTTAGATGTATTTTGTCTCGTGGCAGAATGTATATTTGAATTAAGACTTGATGAACTAGTAAATGTTCTTAAAGAGTTTGTTCTTGAAATAACTTTTCTAGAGTCTCTTCTGAATCTGTCCATTTGAATTTCGCAATCGATTATATTCTCCTTTGAATCCATCTCTACATAATTTATTGGATAACAAAGACTTGAATTATAATCGTAAAATGCTTTATAACCACCATCTAATATAACGATATCGGGATAAAACAAAAATGGATAATTATCATGATTCATATATCTATCATGATTTCTAAACGCAGATGCAATTGTTGGACCTCTCTGTACACTAAATTCACAATGGAAAATTAAAAGACATTTACGTGATCCACTGAAATTCCCATCGATCATTTTACTATCTATTAAATAGGATTGTACATCTTCGGGTCTTGAAAAATTTAATGCACCTTTGATATGACCACCTTGATATTCGTATGCAAATCTACAATCAATAATTAAATATTCATCGTAATGAGGTTTATAAGTATCCTTAACAATTATATCCTTTAAAGTATCCGCACTTACCCTTGGAAATGTATCATTAATAGTCATTTTACTCTTTGCAGAATAATGTTCAATATCATGTGAATGGAAAGTTTGAACATTACTGTTACGTAATGTTGAATTTTCTCTTTGTAAATGTAATGGAGTCGTACTTTTATCATTTGTCGAATTGTCCTTGTTGATATAATGAGAAGAATTAACAATTTTTAAATCTTTTTCGTTGTTCCCCAATGAACAAATTGAATTAATTCTTTTAACACTTGAATTTCTTGTTGGTTTCTTCATTTTTTTAAATGATTCTGTTCTACATAAACCCAAACTGTTTTTCCTTGCTTGTGTTACTGATGATCTTCTTGCACCTGGTGGACTAGTAGCAAAAGAATTAAATCTTTGTAATCTATTTCTACGATTTGTAGTCGGACTCATTAAACTTGGAGACAACATCATATCTTCAGAGTCTATATGTAACGCCAGTGGTGACATCTTTGACGCAGTAGTATCATTACTATATACTGGTAAAACAGGAGATTTTTCATCACTACTTGGATTTGATTCAGTAATTGAATAATTTGAATTTCTATTTTTCCTTTTCGAATCACTTGATTTGAATAATGCATGCATATTTTTAAATAGTTTCTGATTGAAGGGACTACCTAACGACATACGATGTAATGTTTTGGTCTCATCCTTAACTGCACTCTCAATTAAATCATCCATCTTTATCTGATTTGAATATTCAATTGTTTAATTTCAAAAATAGAATAAAGAGACACACACAGTCAAAAATAATACTTCGATATAGTTTCACAATTTCAAAATACTTTGTTTTATATATATCCAAATATTAAAAGTTTCACAACGTAACTTCTGATTTAGATATTTTTTGTATATAGTTCAACCTGAAACGATACCTCAAAAATACTACCTAGATACAAAAGAAGCAAAAAAAAAAAATAAACACAAATGTCAAATATGGAAAAGTAACGATTTGATATATTGTAAAATTAGAAATTGAACAACTGTTGATCAGATAAGATTGTTATATTTAAAATAGGGAAACTTGCCAAGAATCAAGAACATTATATAAAAATTATTATGCATTCTCTTTATTTAATTATATTTGATCTGATCGCAGTTACCTCCAACCGAGAAAATTCTTGCTATTGTTTACCGTGAGAGGGAAAAATTGTTAAATAAGCCCGAATTAACTATATTCAGGGTTTTATCCGAGATTATAACAAATAAGAACCCGAATGCACTAAGTGGTACAAGTTCATGGGGGACTTGGGGGTATGTTACAAGGGTATAATGTTACTTCTATGTGAATTGGTCAGTGAGCAACTATCACTTATACGTATAATTGAGCAGTCACCATATATGCATTACATGTATCTGTCTGTTATGCAATGAGGGCTACTTATGTCAGTTCCGGGAATTTTCGTCTGAGTTCATCCGTCTGTCCGCTCCGTCTAACAAATTGTTTATTTTAGGCAGAGACTCTCTGTACTGGAGCGTAGAGATTAGTGGGACCTTCGTTATCAACAAAGGGGGCCCCTTGGTATAATAAATGTAAACTTTAAATTATAGGATGTTTATCACATAGAGTATCCAGAAGATAAATGTGGGAATTAATTAATATAATAAATTTATAGATGTATATAAATAAATACGTATCGAATATGTATACTTTTCATTGTGGAGAAATGTGAATGTGTGGGGATGGATGGAGGTGGAGGGGTACTATTATTTTTTCTTATGTGTCTTTAAATGTTGCGACAAATTATCACTTCTACTAAATTTTTTATCACATAATGTACATGCAAATGGTCTCTCTTGAGAATGAACAGATCTAATATGTCTTCTTAGATGTTCTGATCTTCTGAAACTTTTACCACATGTAGTACAAGTAAATGGTTTATCATTTTCATCAATTGTTGATGTTGTTGTACCATTAAGATTTGGTATTGAAGGTGTTCTACTTTTCTGTCTTGAATTTAAACTATTTCTTGATGTATGATGATTTAAATTTTTTTGTAAAGTTGAAGCCATTGTTAAATCGGATTTATAATTTCTACCAAAATTTGGAATCGTTGTTGATTTACTTCTACCTGCTTGATCAATATAATTTTGTTGTTGTTGATAATTATTATAAAATTGTGTATTATTATGATTTGGTGATACCGATGAATTACCATACATATTACTTGTACCTGTTGGGAATTGTAATGGTACATTTGCATTAATATTACCTGTTGATAAATTATTATTTAAGTATTCATTATTGAAAAATGAATTATCAATTTGTTCAGGTAATTGTGGTGTTGTCTCAAGAAATGGAGCACCAAAATTTAATGGAATATTACCATCTGCAGATAAGATTCTTCTTGGTTGATGACTTTCTAATTCAAATGAATTATTACTTGTTGGTGAACCTGTATTTTTCCATGGTACGACATTAATCGTATTGTTGTGGTTATTGTTACTATTATTGTTGTTGTTTTGTGGTAAATACATTTGATTTAATGGAGCATGTAAATTTGGTACTGAATATCTATGTTGTTGTTTCTTACCAACACTATATTGTCTTGTTTGTCTTGGAGATTGTGGAGAATGTACACCAGGTACAGCAAATTTTTTTTTAGTAGTTGGATCCTCAATTAATGAATGTTTCCTATCCATTTGGAAACTTGTTGTTGCATCATGACTTCTAACTTGAGTCATCGGTATCATATTTGGTTGTTGTGGGATATTAGTGACGGTTGTTGTACTTGGTTGTATAGTATTATTAAAATCTGTTGGTTGTGGTTCTGATGTAAATGGATCAATAAAATTTAAATTGTAATCCCCTAGAATTTGTGATAATTCTTTATCCATTTTCTGTTCATCATTATTATAGTTAGTATCATCAACCGGTTCAATTAAAGTATCAAATTTTTGTTGATTTTGTGAAACATCTTTCATATTTTTCATATTCCAAAAATCCATTTGATGTGATATTGAAGCTCTATTATTTGTCATTTCTGGAATTAAATTATTATTACTAACTTCACTATGTCTTCTAATATTATCTATGTCACCAAGATCTAAATTCATATTACCACGACTATCACTTTTTGTACTAGTTAAATCATTAGCCATATAGTTATCCAAGACTGTGTCTAATTGAATAGGATTTAAATCATTATTTGATGGTGTTTTATTTCTTCTTCCCTGATATGTGTTATCTAACATTGTATTAATTGGGAAATCTAAATTATTGAATGTGGTATTAGCAGGAATTGAAGATAAAGGTGACATAGATCTATTTTTTTCATTATTTGGTGAAATATTTTGTGAAATTTGTTGTAAATGTTTATTTAATAAACGTGTTTGTTGTAAATTAATTAAATCATTATTTGAATTTGAATGACTACCATTATTTGATGATTTTTTCTCTTTACCTAATAAGAAATCATGAATAGTTGTTGGTGTTGTTGTACGTTCATAATTAATATGTGATGAATCGAACATTTGTTCCCCAATAGTATTATCATGATTTAAATTATCTTGGCGTAATGATTTACCTAAAGTTTTACCTGTTGTACCATAAGGTGTGAAAATTGATGCAGCTTCATTTGTAATACCTGATGTATCTAAATTTGTTGACATATCTTTATAATTTGTATTTCTATTTTGTGGTACTGTCATTTCTAATGGATAATTTGTGCTTGTTGTTGAAGATTTTTCTGAAGGTGAATTTAAATCATTTTTATTTGGAGAATTATCCAAATCATTAAATTGTAAAAAATCAGGTATTTCCGTCATTACTAAGTGAAGTTATTTCCGATTCGATAGATATCACGTTGAGGTCTTGTTATTACTTTATATGTGCATATTTGTAGTCTCTTGTATTTATGAATATTCAGTCACGGCTTTTCCTATTTGCTTTTCGTCAGAGTTGCAAACAAAGTTCGGAAAAATTTGTATTACGCACGAAAATTTTACCACTCCGGTTAATTAATTAAGTAATTAAGGAAGCAGGAAGGTATACTTATACAGATATATATATATATAGATGGACGATGATGTTAGTTGATATTTTGTTCTCTGGCGTCCTTTCTTTCTTGCCAGACTGTTTTACCTGTACAAGCACAAACTTGTTTATCATTTTCCCATGCACCTGCACTTCTAGCGATGACACCACCAATTTCTTTTGAACCATTTAATTGTTTTAAAACAATTGATCTGCCAATGATTTCCCATGTTTTAATTGAAGCATCCCAAAATGCACGACCTGTAACAATATCATCTTTCTGTCTAGTGCATTGTAAAGAGTTAGGAAATTCATAAAATGTATTCCCTGTAGATTTTAAACCCTTTGAAATATCCCCATTTTCATTAATTGAAACAGTATATTGACCCTCGGGTAAATCTTTACCATTGATAGTAATATCAAATAATGTCTTGTTATCGGTAACTTGAACAATTCTAACTAAACCATTAACGGTACTACCATTAACATCTTGATTAAAATCTTCTAGGATAGTGACCGCAGAAGAATTTGGTTTACCTGAACCTCTCAGGATAGCGTCCATGCCATGGGCTTGAAACATACCAATGATATCACTTGGTGCGAATGAACTTGTTATACCAACCATTTTACGTGATGATTCCAATTGCATCGAAACAAATTTATCAATTGGTAAAATTTGTCTAATTATATCATCGTTGATTGTTTGTTTAGTATTGATTGCATATGATGCTTCGAATGTATCTGTATCCATGGTAGCTGTCATCCTTGAAACGTACGTCACTGTGTTGTGTCCTGGTAGTTATTGTCAGTGAGTGGCCCTTGCTCTTATATTTATACATTTGTCAGTTGTGTGGAAAAGACAATTTATTGCGATGATATTAATCCGGTCGGGTGTCTCTCTGCGCTCGTTTAACAGAACGGAAATAAACACACATCGCTATAACAACAACAGGAACTGTGTCATATATCATATATGTAAGAAACAGAGGCAGAGAGTACCAACTAGTTGTTGGACTGATATAGGCATGGACTGTAGTGGACTTTTAGTCATCCCTTTGTGTATTCTACTTAGGTCTGTCTCACAACATACCGTGTTAGTAGTTGATTATTGTTCTGGTATCTAAGAATTTATATATGTACTATATTCTATATATAACTGTCTTATTCTTCTTCACTTTCTTCATCAAAGATTTTATTCATCTCAGCTTCGAGACTCTCCCCATCACTGGAATTGTTATGGTTTGAAGTGTCTTGTGATACACTTTTAGTAATTGCTTCAGCTGTAATGACACCTGCGGCATTCTCAGTCTCCGTTGCAGAAGCCCCGGTTTCTGTAGTGGTAGCCAACTGAGGTACAGATTCTTCAGTTTTTGAATCTGGTTTAACCGATTCATCCTTTGTTTGTTCTACAGCCTTAACGGGACCTTCTTCTTCTTTTTTAGTTTCTACCTTTGGTAAACTTGGGAATACTAATGTAGCATTAGCTTCTCTTTCAGCATTAGCAATTGTTTCCTCATGTAATAATAGTGTAGGTGGTGCAACTTTCTGTTTTCTTGTCTTGACTTCAATTTCTTCATCTTTATTATCTCTGTTTCTCTTTTTCGATTTATTTTCATCATTTGTTTTCTCACCTTCAATTTTTTTATCATTTGTATTCTCCTTTTGATCTCCTGTTTCTTCTTCTTCATCTTCATCATCAGACAATAAACGTACAGTCTTAGTTCTTGGTCTTCTTGAACCAAATCGTCTTAATGCATCATCAATATTTAATCTATGTTTTAATAATTCATCATATAAATCTTCTGTTAATGATATACCTTTCTTACCAGGACGCATCTCACCACTTGCATTATCCATATAATATTCTCTAATATCAATTAAATTAATATTTCTAAATTGTCTAACTGTAACTCTTTTATTTTTACCTAAATCAAATATCGCATCAGCTGGTTGATTACCTAATAATCCAAGTGAATTTGGATCATTATTATCCGGTCCATTCTTATTATAGTTCCCACTACCATTACCACCACCACCACCGTTCTGTCTCTTCTTATTCTTATATCTATTATAATATGACATCTTTTCTCACTGGTTATTTCACTTCTCAATCACTGATCTAACTAAACAAACACCTCATCCTCATGTTCATCCTCATGTTCATCTTCATGTTCTTTTATATATAGTAATTTCCCTAAGCGAAGAAAATTTTTCACTTTTTGCATCCCACGTGAAAAAAAGGGTTTCAGTGGATCTGATCCACAATAATAGTTGTAATAATAGCGAAAAAAAATGGATTTTATTCATTAGTTATTTACAATTGTATAATAAGAATAATATATAATGTGTGGGTACGTTTCAATGTTCTATACCTGATGACCAAGTTTCATTAAAATGTTTACCAAAAATTGTTGTTTGAATATATTTAATAATTTCATTTTCTGTATCACTCATTACTTGATGATCATTTTCTTTATTTTGCATTACTTCTCTATAAATCCTTAGTGAATGTTCTAATTCAATAAGGTTACTGAATCCAATTACTGTTGGTCCGTGATTACACCATTGTGTTAATGAATATTTGACAGCTAAATTAGCTAAATCTAAATTATTCTCTTTACAATATTTAGCTGCTTTATCTGCACATTCTTGTAATTCTTGGGAAGCAGGATGGAAATATCTTGTTTCTTGTTCTCTTAATAAAGACATCGATAATACAGATGCATTAGCTAATTGAATAATACCACATTCATCATATAATTTAGTATAAATATCAAGTAATTTGATATTTTGTAAATTTAAATTACAATATGATAACATACAATCTAATGAACCAATTGTATCGTCTTCACAACATTCTTTTGCCAATTTATAAAGATAATCAAGTGGATAACCAGAGATACCAACATGATGAATATATCCTTCTTTTTGTAATATTCTTAATTCTCTTAATGCAACTTTAGCTTGTTCCACAGTTTGAAATTCAACATCATGTAAGTATACTATATCCAAATACCATGATTCTTTATCCTTATCACTGAAAGAAGTACCTAATAAACGATGCAATGATCTCATTATACTCCCACGTACACCCGAAGCACTATAGTCAAATACATCCTGAGTAACACGTCCAACTTTAGTACAGATACTTAACTCATCTCTACTCCAATTCATATCGCCTAACGCCTGACCAATTAGGATCTCACTCGGACCATAGTATGGGGAAGTATCTAACGTATTGATTCCAGATCTCATTGCTAATTCAAGTAATTGTTTCACGGGGACAGTTGTGGGATCATCGTTATATTGTAAATTGAACGTACCACAACCCAGTATTAAATTACTGACATTACTAAACTGATGCATTGCACACGAAATCGTAAATTCCCTCTATGGCTATCTCTATATCCCTTGTCAGTTGTTATGTTGTTGTGGGGGGAGGGTGCTTCTTTATATATTCGCTTGTTGTGTCTGTCGTCTTTGTGCCATTCGTTTTTTTTTCTCTCTCTGCTTCTCAATTATAAAAACAGTTGAACTTCGATATCTGTAATGGTTTGTAATGAATGGATAGATGGTGCAGGATATCAACGCTAACAATGGTTGAGAAAGTTATTGGTTATGATAGTAGTGATGAGAATGAGAAGTCGAAATATGGTAGGATAAGTTACGAGAGAGCAAAAGAGAATCGTGGAGATGATGATACGGATGATAATGCAGATACTCCAGGTACACCCGGGACAACAACATCATCATCAAGAAAGAAGAAACCTATTAAATATATTCAAAATAGAACTAGAAGACATGTCACTTTTGCTAAGAGAAGACATGGGATAATGAAGAAAGCGTATGAATTATCTGTTTTAACAGGTGCAAATATTTTACTTTTAATTGAATCACATAATACTGGTTTGGTTTATACTTTTACAACACCAAGATTAGAACCAGTAGTTACAGGAGAAGAAGGGAAAAGCTTGGTAAGAAGGTGTCTGAATGGTTAATTTGAGAAGTTTATAAAAATTCTCACAAAAAAGTCGCTCATTACAAGGAATTGGTGCGAAGAAGTAGTTCATCGGGACAAGAAAGCTCATAGCTTAGAGTACAGAACGTTTCGGTAGATCAGGTAATTATACCCCTAGTACACCATTGCAAACGCTCATATATTCCACTAAATAAATAGAATTACATACGTTCATATGACTCAGTATATTTAAATTACATATATGTATGGTTGTGTTGTCTCGGTACACTAAACTAAAAGTTTCATCGTTCGTTTTTTTTTTCAGCTCACACGTAAACAAATAATCAGTTTCATTAATTACACAATTGATAAAGAAAATGCATATCAATTGTATCGGTATCGATCGTATTAACTAGTTATAGCATCATCGAAGTATTATATCAGTGATCTCCAACAAAAATGACAGAGTACGTATACCAACCAACTCAAATTGTATTGGCTAAAGTTAAGGGTTATTCACCATGGCCATCAATGATTATACCTGAAGAAATTATCCCAGCAAATGTAATGAAATCAGAATATGTGTCAAGATCAGATTCGGAGGATACAGATACTAGAGATCCTGGGAATTTTATCATATATTCAGATATTTTATCCTTTAAAAAATTTATTACATCGCAGGAAATTTATTGTGTAAAATTTTTCTGTGATGATTCTTATAGATGGGTTAAATATAATGATTTATCACTTTTAACTGTTGATGAATGTCGTGATTGGTTAGATGCAGATATAAGAAAGAACAAGAAATTGATTCCAGCTTATGAAATGGCTTTGAAAGGTCTAGTGACTGAAAATGGTGTTGATGTTTGGGAATTCGTCGAATATGGTTCAAATGGTAAGGATCAAAATGATGAAGAGTACGTTGAAGATGAAGAGACAAGTTCAATGGGTCGTCGTAGATCTAAGAGAAATGAAAGAGCGACAAGATCATCGAGTAGACAAAGATCAAAGAGACAAAAAATTTCAAGTGATGATGAACAAGATGAACCTAAAAATGTTGCATCAAGAAGAACAAGAAGTAAAAAACCAAGTAAAATACAAGAAGAATCTATCAAAATTGAGAAACCACAAAAGAAAGAAAAACCAAAGCCAAAACCAAAACAAAAGAAAAAGAAAGAAGAACCAAAATTTGCAGAATTTAATTATGAAAATGATGAAGATTGGAATCTGGTAGGAATGGGACCACAAGATTTATCAATAAATAAACATGTAAATTCAATTGTGAAAAAATTATCTCAAAAGAAAAATATTGATAAACATAATGATTTTAAATCAGATATACAGGATATGATTAGTTCAATAAATAAATTATTATCAAACTTTTTCATTCATGCTATCGAAAATGGTAATAAATCAAAGAGAAATGATTTAGAAATTATTTTAGATGAATTAGATATTGCAATTGGTATGAGAGGTCCACATAATGAATTTATTACAACTTTTATTTCAAGTAATGAACTGTTGTTCAATTTTCGATTGTTATTTAATTTGAAAGGTGAAGATTTGAAAAATTGGTCACTTTATAATAATTTCCAAAGAATCTTTAAATTGATATATGGTCATGAATTTATAGTGGATACAAAATCTTGGTCTGTAAAAATCGAGGAACCAAAAGAAGAGACCTCGACGAATGATATAAAAGTCGAATGATATTTTGACCCCTTATGTGGTTGTTAAATAAAATTAAGTAGTTAAATATACTTATCAAAGATTTTGTATTATTATTAAAAGATATATTTTCGAAAATATTCAATTTTTACGAAATAAAATTGTACTTCCTCATATCGAAGAGTAGTACTTCTTCTCTCTCACTCATATTTTAGAATATACAGAGACATAAAGTAGATGATACGGATTTATGATAGTTCAGATTTGGTGTTTTCGTTTAACTACAAAATCGCAATTGCACTGTCGAAGTGAAAGATCATTCCTATACATACTGGTAAAGTATTTAGCCTCAGATACCAGTTGTTAAACCACTTTAAAGTCATTCCAGCTGTAAATTTATATTTTGGGCCACAATTCAATGAATTTGTATCTCTTCTAATCTTAATATCACGCACTTTGGTATCCTGTATTGTCAAACTAGACTGAAAGGAATACACCTAGCTGAAACATTGGTAGATCTTAATAATAATAACTATTCCAACTAAGTAGAACTTTTTTCTAAATTAGTTTCATACACCCTTGAAAATAAAATTTATTTTCTAAAATGGGATCCCCAGAAATTGAAGGAGAAAAGTTCAATTTTTGACAGAGACAAATATGCTAATATTTCTCCTAAAAATTGTGACATAGTGTCACTGGGATTAGCACGATTATTTTAGGGTTGCCTCCTGCAAAGTTAGGGCTTCCTAATATTAT
>JAXQGP010000191.1:0-36385 GCA_037040125.1 Kazachstania sp. M6911
GTTTGTTTTATATACACTTGTTTCACTTGGGCATAATTAACAAGGATTTACATCTTTTTCCTAAGAAAGTTGACAGGCGTCATTATCTTAAACGACAGGTGTCATTATCTTAAACGACAGTTGTCTCTTCCTAAACGAGAGTTGCTATTTTCTGATAAATATCAATCAAGATACGTTCTATTTAACCTTGTATTGTATATCTTCCTTTTTTTCTTATTTTCTTTTTTTGAAAACAGTTTTTTTCTCAAGGGTGTGTACCCCTGTACGTTTTGTCAGGGCAATATTTATTGTGTATCCAAGCTAAGTAAAAAGTTCCAAAACAATTCATAATCTTTTTATTCTTATGATATTTTATATTTCTCACGCAATTCTTTTCTCTTGTAAATTCCCACAAAACCAACCTTCAGATTACCGGGTCTGTTCAAAATCAAGCGTCATAACAGTTTCTAAACAAATAGAAAGGCAGCAATATTATTGCGACCTCCACATCATTAGAAAGAAGTTACCACAAGATTAATCCTTAGAAATAATACAAAATATTTGAAATTTTAACTACTATTTATTTAGTAATCAAAATTCAAATTTTGTAAACATTTAATCCGATATAGTGTAACGGCTATCACATCACGCTTTCACCGTGGAGACCGGGGTTCGACTCCCCGTATCGGAGTGTTTCTTTTTATTTTTTGCCTCCTCAACTCAATCTTTCTCATTTTCACCAAGTCTGACCATATATTAAATCAACATTCCATTTAGAACTCATTCCAGAACGATTTGGTGCAATTTCTTGTAGTTCTAAATCAATCTATTTTATAAGCGCGATAACTAAAAAGCAAATATTTAGAACATCAAAAAGTTATTATTTAACAGTTAGGCAGAGACGATATTCAATTATATGACCATACAACGTTTTTTACATTTGAGGGTATGGCGGGATTCACTACAGTTTTTAAATTTTTGAGATTGATGTTGAGGTAAAATTAAGAGATTTATAATGCTAATTTATGCTTTATGATCGGCACCAAAAATTGCATAGTTCAGTTCACATACTAAGATATTTTTTTAACAGAACTTTGACTTGCCGCTATATTAAGTATCATTAGCCAACCAAAGCAGGATTATAGCAGCTTATAGATATCCCCTCACACTTCTTGTGTGATGAATTATTTCCTGTCTTACATTTCAAAGGTCCGAAATCATCTTTTCAGTAATGCGATGCCTTGAAGCGAAAAATGAAAAATTTCAAGTGTAAACAAAAATTTATCACACAGATTTCAAGGTAACTGTTTAACACATATAACTAGGACAAGCATTTGTTATAACAAGACCAATAAAATGAAATAATAGAAACACCATATCACTGACATAATGATAGAAAATGAAAAGAAAGTGCTGGAATTAATAGGAACAGACGATACCACAATCTTAGACTTTCTGAAGGATCTGAAAGAACAGACAAAGACAGAGATTAAATTCGAGGAGAAAGTACTTAGTTTAGAAGTAGGTTTAGAACATGATACTATCCATCAATTATTTCATCTTTTATCCGAAGACCAGAAATCATTTGATTTGGAAAATTATTTCAAGGATACGTTAAGTTTGACATCTCGCGATGATGTGAAATTATTGAAAGAATTTACTGAAACATTAGTTGACAAATGTAACACATTAGGTGAATTCAAGGATAAAATGAAGGAACTTGAAAGTGGTCTAAATGAAGAATCACTTGCAATAATATATAGTTACTTAAAGATTAAAACTATAAACCCACTTAATACTAACAATCCATTCGTTAAGAAGGAACATGAATACGATGGCCTAAATTTACCGAATCAGAAAGTTGATTGGAAAGATATCAATGAAACTAAAGATATAATCCCAAAGAAACCCAGTCGATATGAATCAAAAGTAATAGATGAATACCCTGTACTCAATAAAATATATCAAGGATGGGTGAAAAGATTAATGCCATTTGGATGTTTTGTTTCTATCCCGGATGTTAAAGTTAAAAGATGTGAGGGTTTGGTTCATATATCGGAAATTTCACAAAGAAGGATAACTGAAACAAAAGATGGTGTTAACGAAGGTCAGAAAGTCTATGTAAAAGTGATAAAATTAAGTGATGATGGAAAGATCTCACTCAGTATGAAATGCGTGGATCAAAATACTGGTAAAGATTTAGAAATAAAGCAAGAAGAACGAGATATACCAGAAAGAGGTAGACCAACCACAAGGGGTAAAGAAATAGTACCGAAAATTAAGAAAAGAAAACTAACTTCACCTGAAAGATGGGAAATACGACAACTTATAGCTAGTGGTGCAGCATCTATTGAAGATTATCCCGAACTGAATGAACAACCATTAAGCAAAAATGATGAAAGTAATAAAAATGAACCTGATGGTGAGGGTTCAACTGTAGATGCTGATATGGAAGAATTAGATGTTGAATTGAATACAAACGATAAGCCAAACTTCCTGAAAAATGAACAAGCTACAAAGGATAAAGGATTTGAACCTACAAAGATTGTCAAGGTACCGAAAGGTTCGATGAATAGAGTTGCAATGAATGGTTCAGCAATGATGAAAGAACATAGAGAAGAGAAGTTTCAAAAAAAGAAAGATATTGAACAACAAATCAGACAATTACGTTCCATGGACGACCCAACAAAGACAAACCGAGAACACAAGGAAGAAATTGAACAACTAAAGAAAGAACTTGTTGTAACTGCATGGGAAAAAAATAGAATCAGAGAAAAAGTTTCATTTGGTAAAAGATCATCATTACCAATGTCTCAACAAAGAAAAGAATTGCCTGTGTTCAAGATGAGATCCACTTTAGTTGACGCAGTTAATTCTAATCAGTTCATAGTTATTGTTGGTGAAACGGGTTCTGGTAAGACTACACAAATTACCCAATATTTGAATGATGAAGGATACAGTAGAAAAGGTATGATTGGGTGTACGCAACCACGTAGGGTTGCTGCAATTTCTGTCGCCACAAGAGTAGCTGAAGAATTCGGATGTAAAGTCGGTGACGAAGTTGGTTACAATGTTCGTTTTGATGATAGAACCTCAAGAAGGACCCAAATTAAATATATGACAGATGGTATGCTACAAAGAGAAGCATTATTGGATCCTTTAATGTCTAAATATTCCGTAATTATGTTAGATGAAGCACATGAACGTACAGTTGCAACAGATATTCTTTTCGCATTATTGAAGGAAGCTGCTAAAGCACGTCCTGAATTGAAGATTCTTATTACTTCTGCAACTTTAGATTCTGAGAAATTTTCTAAATATTTCAATGATTGCCCGGTTATTAATATCCCTGGTAAGACATTCCCTGTCGAGGTAATGTATGCACAATCCCCTCAGATGGATTATATTGCTGCTACATTAGAATGTGTAATGGATATTCATATTAATAACGACCAAGGCGATATTCTTGTATTTTTAACAGGTCAAGAAGAAATTGATTCATGTTGTGAGATCTTATATGAACGAGTGAAAATGTTAGGTGACGCAATTGGAGAATTATTGATCCTACCAATATATTCAGCTTTACCAAGTGAAGTTCAATCGAAGATTTTTGAACCGACCCCCGAAGGTACTAGGAAAGTGGTATTTGCCACAAATATTGCGGAGACATCGATTACTATTGATGGTATCTATTATGTTGTTGATCCTGGATTTTCAAAAGTTAATACATATAATCCAAGGGCAGGTATGGAACAATTGATTGTTTCTCCAATTTCCAAAGCTCAAGCAAATCAAAGAAAGGGTAGAGCAGGTAGAACTGGACCAGGTAAATGTTATCGTTTATATACTGAATCTGCATTCTATAACGAAATGTTACCTAATACAATTCCTGAGATTCAAAGACAAAATTTATCGAATACAATTTTGATGTTGAAAGCGATGGGTATTAACGATTTATTAAATTTTGATTTCATGGACCCACCACCTAGAAATTTGTTACTTTCTGCATTATCTGAACTTTATAACTTGGAAGCGTTAGATACAGATGGCTATCTGACGAAACTCGGTCAAAGAATGTCACAGTTCCCAATGGATCCGACACTTTCCAGAGTCCTGCTATCGTCGGTGACAAATGAATGTTCCGAAGAGGTATCAACGATTATCGCCATGCTATCTGTTCAAAATGTATTTTTCAGACCTAGAGATAGACAACAGGAAGCAGATCGTCAAAAATCAAGATTTCATCATCCGTACGGTGATCATTTAACGTTACTAAATGTTTATACACAATGGGATAAAGCTGGTGGTGGTCAGCAATTCTGTGAGATTAATTTCTTACATGGTAGACATTTGAAACGCGCGCGAGATGTGAAGAAACAAATCTGTTCAATTATCAATCAGTTGAATCTACCGATAATTAGTAGTCGTGGAGATGTTGATATTATTAGGAAGACTTTAGTGACAGGGTTCTTTATGAATGCTGCAAAAAGGGAAGCAAGTGTAGGTTATAAGACAATAGTTGGGAACACTGTTGTTGGCATTCATCCATCAAGTTCACTATACGGTAAAGAATTTGAATATGTGATATATAACTCGTTAGTTTTGACAAGTAGAGAATTTATGTCACAAGTAACTAGCATTGAACCTGATTGGCTATTAGAGTTTGCGCCACATTATTATAAAGCTGTTGATACGAATAGTAAATCTCGTAAGAAGATGAAGATTGCTCCATTGCACGATAGGTACTCCAAGGATCAAAATTCCTGGAGATTGAGCTCAAAGAGACAATCTAGAGAGAAGGCTCTTGGTATCAAGAGGTAACTATATAATTACTATATAAGTTTGTTCGATCAAAATAAAAGTGTAGCGTCAGGAATATCCCTAGTTAGACGTGTCCCATTGTTCCTGAATCGTTTAAAGAGAAAAACCCAATTAAAATGGCGAAGTTTTTGTCAGTTTCCTTCGAGGATCTCACTGGCTTTTCAGGAGAATGATCGACAAATGACTTTCCTTCGTAAATTAGTTAAGGGGGACATTTGTACGAATCGTTCTTTGTATAGGCACCGCAATAACGTCAACAAAATTAATATTTTTTCACTTCACCGCTGCGAAATGAAAAGTGGGAAGTTCAGTGAAATTGTTTCATTATGCATAATGAGAAGTAGCTGGCATCTCAGGGAAAGTCAGATAGGGAGTATATAAATGTATATTTAGAAAAAGTATTAGTAAGTGTCTTATCTTGTATAGCAAGCCACTGTATATTGCAAGGGAATCAGAGGAACAAAAAGATGCTGAGTCAATTGATTAAATTACCGACTAATGCAAAAGTTGGTGTTGTTGGTGGAGGTGTCTCCGGTTTAACATTCACATATTTCTTGGGTAAATTAAGACCAGATGTACAAATTACATTGTTTAATCCTGAGTCACGTCCAGGTGGCTGGATCAATTCCTGGGATACAAAGGATAAGAAGGGTAAACCTGTTATGATTGAAAGAGGTCCGAGAACATTTAGGGGTGTTTCTGATGGTACTGTTATGATTATGGATACTATGTTAGAGATGAATAAGAGTGATATTATAAGAACAATAAGTAAAGATTCTAATGCTGATAAGAAATTTATTGTTGATCCCAATGATAAATTGGTTCAAGTACCAAATTCTTTTGTTACAATGGTTAAATTCTTCATGAATCCATTGAGTAAAGGTTTGATTCCAGGTATATTTATGGAATGGTCACGTAAAACCGTCAATCCAAAGATTAAGGATGAAAGTGTATTGTCTCTAATGACAAGAAGGTACGGTAATGCGAACATTGGACGTAATATGTTTAGTGCATTATATCGTGGTATATATGCTGATGATGTTGGCAATTTAAGTGCACAAAAAGTTGTTGGTAAAATGTACTATGACGAAAGGAAGTATGGTTCGATTACGAAGGGCTCTTGGGCTAGATGGAGAGAAAGTAAATCTAAACGAGCCGAGGAACCAAACAAGTTGACTGAATGTGTTGCATTGTATGCTAAAGTATTTAATAAGGATACCACAAAGATTCATGCATTATCTAAAAAATTATCGCAATTCCCAATGCTTGGCTTAAAAGGTGGTCTATCACAATTTCCAAACACTTTTAAAGAAGCCATATTGAAGTTACCAAACGTTACAATGTTAACAGATAACGTTATTACATTGAAACAAACCAAGGATAAAGTAAATTTAGAGTATGAAAATGACACAGCTAAGAAACATTGCAAAGAGTTTGATCATGTAAGATTAGCCATTGCCCCAAATATGTTTTCTAAAATGATTAGAAAGACAAACCCAAGTTTATTCAAGAAACTAGATACAATCAAGACAAATACAGTTGTATTAGTTAACTTGTATATCCCAGATAAGGACATCATTCCTCAAAGTAAGAACGGTTTTGGTTATTTAATCCCAGAAACAAACAAGAACCCCGAGAAAGTGCTGGGTGTTATCTTTGATTCAGTGATTGAAAAGAATTTTAAACCATTCAACAAGGTTGAGAATGGTAACGATACCGTAACAAACAACAACTATACCAAGTTAACAGCTATGGTAGGAGGATCCATGTTCAACGATGTGAACGGCATACAACAGAATATTCCAACTGAGCAGCAAGCTATCAACAACGTCAAGAGTGCGTTACAGAAACATCTTGGTGCATCAAAGACTGATCTAGATGCTGGTCAATGGATATATACAGTTGCTCAAGATTGTCTACCACAATTTAAAGTCGGATACAACGATATGATCAAGGATATCGAGAAAGATGTAATTACCGATTACTCTTCAAGAGTATCACTTGGTGGGATGGGCTTCTCTAAGGGTCCTGGTCTACCTGATGTAGTCACAGATGCTCTAGTTGATGCAACGAAGTTACAATAGCTGTGATAATGGGTGCCCTGTACATAACGTATTTCATGATCTTCATATATAAATACATGTATTTATTTATCTCTAAACTTGACTATTGCTGCAATTTCTGCCCCTCTGCCAGGGTCAACTTCTGTCCGCTGCTATATTGCTTAACTCCGGACAGAGTTCACTACGCGGCATAGCGACCCCACCTCCCACTTGCTAGATGAACACAGCGAGCTCTTTGACATTCATCCAGACAGGCAGACAGACAGGCAGACAGACAGGCAGACAGAAACCTCACCCCAATGTCGCTCTGCTCCTTTTAAAACCGTCAAGATTGGGGAACTTTTCTTGTGGCTGCGGGCCAACTGTCGCTGTTACTCCAATCTATCCTTTTGTTTAAAGGGTTGAAAGGTTTTAATAAGACAAAGGGAAAGGGACTGTATTGGGGAAGTAATGACCCAATGAATATGTCGGATGTTATTGCTAAGGTTTCCTTGACATTTTGATATAAATAGCAAGAAAGTATCGTTTATATCAAATAAAAATTTCTTCTAGGCAATGTTTCTTCTTGGGATGGGCGGCTAAATAGAAAATTAATAAAACTATACAGTAATAAACTTACAATGTACGAAACGTATTCCATCTCTGATGTGATTGAAAATGATCCCAAATTTTTACCTATTAAGGAAAAACTAGCCGGTTATGTGAAGGGCTCAGATGAATACCTTGCTGAGCTATTGCACGAATTACCATTAAATAGCTATCCAACTTACAAATCATATTTGAGAACACAAGCTATATCTATCACCTCTGCGGACAATAATCAAACCGAAGGTTCAAATTATAGTCCAGTTTTCAGAAATAGTATATCGCCAGACAAGTTAGTTACTTGTGTTGATCAGAACTTATCTACAGGTTATGAACATTTCATGTTTTCAGCAAGAAGATTCCCAAATAACGATTGTTTAGGTCAGAGGATATATGATCCAGTAACAAAACAATGGTCTGAACAATATCATTTCGAAACTTACTCAGAAGTAGTAGAAAGAGCACATTCTTTTGGTTCAGGTATACTTTCACTAGTTAATGTCAAGAGAAAGAAACCATTAAAATCAAATGATTTCATATTAGCCATCCTAGCTCATAATATGCCAGAATGGATAATTACAGATTTAGCTTGTCAGAGTTATTCTGTAACAAATACCGCATTATATGAAACTCTGGGTCCAAAGACATCTGAATATATTATGAATTTAACAGAGAGTCCAGTACTTGTATTTGCAAAATCAAATATGTATAACGTTCTGTCGATTTTACCCGAGTTAGAATATGTTAATACTTTGATTTGTATGGAGGATTTATCAGATGAGGAGTTAACTCTTTTCAATGATTCCCTTTTAACCAAAAACTATAACAAATTAGATGAAAAGATATCACTATTTTCAATGAGACAAGTGGAAAATATTGGTCGTCTAAACAATATTCCTTTGATTCCTCCAAAACCAGAAACAATTTACACAATTTCTTTTACTTCTGGTACTACAGGTTTACCTAAGGGTGTAGTATTATCCCATCAAGCTATAACTTCAAGTAACGCATTTGTGTTGTCGTCAATGAAAGTACCAGAGAGTAAAAAGGATAAACAGTTATATGATATGTGTTTCTTACCATTAACTCACATTTTCCAAAGACAAACAACATCATATGCATTATCAATGGGCGTCGCTTCAGGGTTCTTACATAAACCGGACCCTTTGGTTCTAGTAGAAGATTTAAAAATCTTAAAACCTGATTTCTTATCAATGGTTCCAAGAATTTTAACAAGATTCGAATCAGGTATCAAAACAACTCTAAGTAAATCTGCAATCCAAAAAAATATTGCTTCGAATATCATTGAAAATAAAGCTGCAAGGTTCACAAGCCATGGTGGTACAGATAAATCATTATTAAATTTCTTACTTTATCATCGTGTCCTAATTGATAAAGTTAGAGACTCTCTGGGTTTAACCAACGGTTCATTCATCGTTACTGGTTCAGCTCCAATTGCTAAGGAAACTTTACTTTTCTTACGTAGCGCTTTAGATATTGGAATCAGACAAGGTTATGGTTTAACTGAATCATTCGCAGGGATATGTCTAGCTGAACCGCATGAAAGAGATATTGGATCATGTGGTGCAGTTGGTATAAGTACTGAATGTAGATTGAAAGATGTACCGGAAATGTCATATTTTGCACAAAAGGATTTAAAAGGTGAATTACAATTAAGAGGTCCACAAATCTTTAATAATTATTTCAAAAATGAAACAGAGACACAAACTGCAATTGATAGAGATGGTTGGTTTTCAACTGGTGACGTAGGGTTCATCGATTCAAAGGGTAGAATTCATATAATTGATCGCGTAAAAAATTTCTTTAAATTAGCTCATGGTGAATACATTGCGCCAGAAAAGATTGAAAATGCTTATTTATCATCATGTCCTTATATCGCTCAATTGTTTATATTTGGTGATCCTCTAAAGACTTATCTGGTAGGTGTTGTAAGTTTGGAATACGAAAGTGTTCAAACTGCACTATCTCATAAACACCCAGAAGTGTTATCATTGTCTCAGGAGAAATTGTATGAAAGAATCAATAAGGATCTATCGTTGAAGAGAGACCTTCTTGTTGCCATCAACCGTTGCACTGAAGGTCTTCAAGGATTCGAGAAACTGCATAATATTATAGTTGGTACAGATCTATTGAATGTAGAGAACGGTACTGTGACACCGACATTAAAGATCAAAAGAGTCGTAGCCACAAAATACTTCAAGGAAGAACTTGATCACCTATATGAGGAAGGTTCCTTAATCAGAGCGGAGAAGTTATAAACTCAATCTATTGCACGAAATCACACATATACTTTTTTATAAATTTTTATGTACAAACAATTGAATCTCTATAAAAGTTAAACAACAACAACTTATTTCCTTATATGGAATGTTTCAAAGAAGTTTCGCATCGAGGTCCCTCAACTTCAAACGTTTTCGCATCGCGAACTATAAACAAACACGAAATTTTAGGATGCCAAAAGAAAACAAACAATTCTTAAATTGAAAACGAACATAAATTGAACAACACACAGATATAAAAATATTACCAACAACGTCTCCCAGAACAAATTTTGCAATATGAGTAACAATATAGGTGAATCTAGAACAGATTTATTAAATTGGTTAGATGACCTTTTAAAATTAAATTATAAGAAAATTGAGGAATGCGGTACTGGTGCTGCATATTGTCAAATTATGGATTCTGTTTATGGTGACGTACCTATGCACAGAGTAAAATTCAACGCTACTGCCGAATATGAATTCCATACCAACTATAAAATCTTACAAAGTTGTTTTGCTAGACATGCGATTGAGAAGACTGTCTATGTGGAAAGATTAGTCAAATGTAGATTCCAAGACAATTTAGAATTCTTACAATGGATTAAGAAATTTTGGATGCAAAATAAAGACAGTAGTCCCTATGATGCAGTTGCTAGAAGGAAATCTAGACAAGTTAGTAGTGGTAGCGTCATAGGTGGTGCCCCAGCAACCTCCAATGGATCTATCAGTATAGCGAAACGTAAATCAAGTGTAAATACACCGACGTATGGTTCAACACGATCATCATATGGTACTAGCGGTGTAACAAGAAGAATATCGAATGATCAATATTTGGCTATTCAAACTGAACTGACACAAACGAAGAATAGTATGGCAGCCATGGATAAAGAAATCGATACTTATAAGGAAACGACAAATATCCTGGAAAGAGAAAGAGATTTCTATTTCAGTAAATTAAGGGATATCGAAATCTTGGTGCAATCAACACAGGATTTAATTAAAGAAGGTGTTTATGAAAGTGGTACTGGTGAACTCGATAAATTCTTGAATAAAGTTCAACAGATATTATATGCAACAGAGGATGCAAATGAGCAAGATGAAGAACCTAAACAAAACGAGGCTGTAATGATGGGTGCGACGAGTACAAATAATGAACCTTTTTTGGATAATGATAATTTAACTGGTCATTCTTCAACCAGTGTACAAATCAATGAACCTATAATGACAAGTCAACAATCCAATAACCATGCCCAACCGGCGCCTCAAAATCTTATAATAGACGAGGAAACTTTTTGAGAAACTCACAATGAAAGTTTACCATATCCATGAACAATACAAGTCATATTTAAACCAACCTCCACTATCAACACTCATTAATTAACTCTCTAATTGTACTCTCATTGCGGAGGTTATCTGATGATATATAACGTGTAAATTGACCGTTAAATTAGTGAGCTAAAGAATTCAAGAAAAAATCAAAAATTGTATAAATATCTACACGAATATATTTAATAAAATTGGGAATGTGAATATCTATATCTACATAATATTTATAAAAATTGATATCAGACATGTTGCATTAATTGGTTTTTACGTAAAGCTAATTTACTGGAGCAGTTGGTGGTTTAGTATTCTTTGGATCTAAATATTTCTCAAAGGCTTCATTTCTTTCTGGGAATGGTCTTGGGCCTAGTAATCTAATCATATCTTCTCTTGTGATAGCCTCCTTCTTCAATAATTCTTTTGCAACTTTATCAACCTCATCCAACTTTTCAGTTAATAGCTTCACACATTGTGTATGAGCATCATCAATAATACGTTTAATTTCAGTATCGATATTTCTTGCTGTCTTTTGACTAAAGGGTTTATTAATTTGAAGTCCACCATTATCTTGATCATAAGCCAGATATCCAACTTTCTTAGACATACCTAAAGAGGTAACCATTGCATGAGCCATTTGAGTCACTTTCTTAAAATCGTCATGAGCACCACTTGTTACAGATGGGAAATGTAATTCTTCAGAGACACGACCACCTAAAGCCATAATCATTCTATGTTGGAACTGTTCTTCACTAATTAAATATTGATCAGGTGGTAAATATTGCGCATAACCTAATGCACCTTGACCTCTTGGAATGATACTGACTTTTAATAAGGGATCTGCATATTTTAGGTACCAACCACAAATTGCATGACCTGCTTCATGGTATGCAACAGTTTTCTTCTCTTCCTTTGATAGAACTTTAGACTTCTTTTCAAGACCCGCAATGACCCTTTCAATAGCTTGTTCAAAATGGTACAATTTAATATAAGGATCCCTATGTCTCGCAGCAATTAAAGCAGCTTCATTACAGGCGTTAGCAATGTCAGCACCAGTGAATCCTGGAGTCAATGTAGCCAATTTACCAGCTAAATCATGACGAGCAGACTCCGTAGGAACTAAATCTTTGCACAGATTCAATTTTTTTAAATGAACTAGATAAATTGCAAGTCTACCATTAATATCCGGTGCATCAATTTCAATATGTCTATCAAATCTACCTGGTCTCATTAATGCGGAATCTAAAACATCTGGTCTATTAGTACCTGCTAAGACAACAACTTGATCAGATGTAGTGAACCCATCCATTTCCACAAGTAGTTGATTCAGAGTAGCTTCTCTTTCATCGTTTGCACCTCCAAGAGCACCACCTTTACCTCTTTCTTTACCAATTGCATCAATTTCATCAACGAATATTATAGATGGTGCCATTTTACGTGCTTGTTCAAATAAATCACGTACTCTTGAAGCACCTACACCTACAAACATTTCAACGAATTCAGAACCAGATACAGATAGGAAAGGAACACCAGCTTCACCTGCCGTAGCTTTAGCTAATAAAGTCTTACCAGTACCGGGAGGACCTGACAAAATTGCACCTCTAGGAATCTTGGCACCTAAAGCAGTATATTTATTTGGATTCTTTAAGAAATGAACAAATTCCATAATTTCTTGTTTCGCTTCATCACAACCTGCAACATCTTTGAAAGATATTTTAATATCTGTCTCCTTGTTAAATAATTTTGCTTTTGATTTACCTACTCCAAACATATTGCCTATACCATTACCGCCACCAGCACCACCTCCTGCACCTGCACCACCAGTCATTCTTTTTGTGATGAAATATAAACCACCAAGTAATAAAATTGTTGGGACAAATGGGAATAAGTATTGCATCATTGAAGTACGTGTAACATAAGCGATTGGAATTCGATCATTTGGAGCAATTTCCAATTGATCCTGTGCTTGATCCATTTGCTCTTCAAATACATCAACTGATCCAATTGTGAATGATACAACCGGTGGACCACCACTAAATGGTCCTGCAAAGATACCTCTCGAATCAGCGGTACGATCGTTGGACATCGTTGTAGCTTGTGGCAACAATTCAGCTTGAACAAGGTATTTGTTAACGACGTATATTTGTTTAACTAATCCCTTCTCTAGATACTTTGTTTTGAAATCCTGGAACGTAAGGACATTATTATCAGTGGATTCATCTGAATCAGTCGATCCACCTAATAGGGAAAATAATACGGTGAAACCAACTGTTAGATATATAGTTTTAGCGAATTCTTTGGATTTTAAATACTCTGTCAATGATTTAAATTCTTCATCATTTTCTTTTTTATCCTCATCTTTCTTATCCTCATCTTTCTTCGTTTCTTTGTTAAATAATCGTGATGATTGTTTAAATAAAGTTGATTTAGTTATATGTATATACCTCGTGCTATTATAATTCTGTATCAACGAGTTCCCTCGATATATAAGGGTCTTATTTCTTAAAATAGTAGTTGAAAGATGCCTTACATTTGGCACAATACGTGCATATCTCGACATATGCACAATTTTATTATTAAACATCGTGTAAATGACTCAATAAGACAGGAATCGAAAGCCTTGGCAAAAGTTAGATAAAAGTATAATTATTAATAACGTTTATCGGTAATGTAAAGAAGATCTTTATTCTCTGTTAACCACCTATGGGTCTCTTTAAATTAAAGATTCCTTAGAACCGTTATAATGTCCCTATTTCTATCGCTCTTACTGAAAAACAGATACTGAGAACACTTGCCACCAGAAGGATTATTTCATTTTTTTACCCTATCGGTCCGTCGAACAGCCAAAAACCAAAAATCACGTGAACATTAGGGTTGACCGGTGCAATACCTATCACTTCGGACGAAAATAAATGGGCGGCTATTTTTCCAAAGTGGATTCGAGGCATTTACCACTGCTGAAAAGGGAAAAATCTTATAAAGTTAAACACAACTGGCAGGTTCATATGGTGTTCTGTTCAATTTCATAGAGGTATAGTCTATCGGCAACCTCACGGTTAACAGAGCTCATACACTCTGAAAGCATCCATAGTTCTTCAGTTGTATCCAAATTTAATAACTAGAGAATAATAGATCGTTGTACTGTACCTGTCGAATAGTAAACCTACATTACAAGAGTAGAGTGAAGTCTTGACGATCATTCAATACTTCAACAATTGCACAATTGCAAAATCTCTGACCCATTATATCATGTATCTTATTGCTGATTTCATTTTCTTGTTGAGAGTTGCCAGTGTAATCCAAGAAATTCGGCTTTTGTCAATCCAGTTTGTATATCGAGCACATGTTTTCATCCGATGAACAATTGAGTTTAGCATATTTTGCAAGTCCTGTTACCTTCATAATATATTGGTTGAGTAACGAAGTGAGTGTCACGTCGATCTTATTAGAAAGTAACATTTACTGTTTGTCGGAAAAAAGACAAATAAACTATTAAACTATTTACAAACTAACATTCTCGAATCGCTTATGTCATAGGATCTCTCCACTCTCGAGCTGCAATTTCATATTCCCAAAAGGATTACTATCCCACCCAACTTGGATTCAAATCGCTATGAAATTCATTCGCTTTTTACCAATGTCAATCCGAAAGATTGTTACACTGAAACTATTGTACTAAAGAAAGTTATTTCTACAGGCACCGATTTAGTTAACGGAGTATATTATGTGCGTCCCAACAATATCCGCAGGATATTAATTTAAACAATGGGACAACTAGAACAGAAAAGATGTGCCCTGAATTTCTTTTCTTTTTCGCTCCAATGAGAGAAAATATATTTTTTTTTTCTGGTTAAAAATTTCACAAGCACAGTAAAATGTGGGCAGAACGGGTTGTTGTTCGCAGATTTCTCTCACCATTCTGAAGTTCGCCGATAAAACAACTTCTTGAACTATTGTCATCGCCCGAAACAGCAATTTCAAAAAAAATTAATAGATGATGTAGATATGAGGCCCTCTAACAAGTTGCAAGATGTTCCCGGGGCTATTTGATAATCAACAAGGGAGGAAGAAGGAGGGAGGCAGATCTATCTGTTTGATAACTAGAATGTTTAATCCAGTATGCGGTTTCATCGAACAAACCTGTTTATCTATTCATACATCATAGCTCTATCGACTCAAGACTTGCTCGACTTAATTATATTCATATTATTATATACATCTATTTAAATTTATCTCTCATTACGAATAGTCGGAGACACAAGAAAATCTGGTTTCCTTAGTAACATAAACAAGATAGGCCAACAAGGGTTTTCGCTTCTTGTTCAAAAGTATCCTTTGAAAATTATAGATGATAGAATATCGGAATGAGCCCCACATGCGTACCGACAAATAAGTGTGTGTTAGCAGCAGTGTTGTTTATCTTTCTGTTGACTCACCATAGAATTATTAAATACTCAACGAATTAAAGGAGAGAAAGAACGATGAAACAGAAACTATAAGTTTCTGTTCTGGAACCTCCAATTTCTAACTTTAGAACGACTTTCAAATCGAAGACATAGTCGTAGGAATGTTATTTTTCTTAACTTCAAAAGAATTTGATCATTTTTCCAATTGTTTGCCGATAACTTTCAAAAATGTAGAATTTGTTATTCCCGCGTTGTTGCTATCATCAGCGTTGCCCCCTCGCGCGCTTATCTTAAAATTTTTTTTTCTTCCGTTTTGTCTTCGTCGGTATGGAAGACCGATATATGTAAAAATTGTTACTTTGTTACATGTGCAAGGATTTCTCAGAGATTCAATGAGATCTCAAATTGGTGAATGAAAAAACCGTACAACTGCAAAACTTTATCCTGTCGTACGGTTTGTTTCTGGATGATTCAAAATTAATGATTAACAAACATACTGATATAAATGACAATACTTTGTGAGAGATAATGGTTGTACACGAGAATGTTAGATTGTCAAATATGACATATCAGTTAGATCAACGTAGCACATAAATAAAATTATCATTTTTTTAAAAATTCGTGCCTTCTATTGCATTTTAACTTTAATTGTACATGTCAGTAAAATTATTGCAGAAGTTATCACCTAAACTGATTTGAGACATTTATCTGGGACAACTTCGTAATTCGATATTGATAACTCATAATAACTAATTAACTAATTAATTATTATGGCAAGAGGCAAATCTCATCAACAAGATATGAATTGTTGAATAATACAATACGTAGTGATATTATCACTATGAAGAAAAAAATAAAAATATTGTTGATAGCAACAATGTCTACCAAAATAATTACAATGCGAATGAAAATTGATCGACCCTGCTTATGAATCTTGTCAAGGTCAAGATATCACTTATATGTAGTTGAGAAAAGACAGTAGAAACTGCACCACCTTTTCTTTTTCTCTTGAAATTATAATCATTTTGAGAAACGAGGTATCGAATAATCTTTCTCATTCTGGCCAGATAGAGAAGAATTAAAACTTTAATGAACCCTCTAATTTTTCAGAGAAAAACCACAATTATGTCATTTCTTGAATTGCAACTATGAATGGCTAAAAAAACAGATATCACAAAGTGAACTTTCTTTTTTTAATACAATCAAATATTCATAATAAGATCGCTAAAGGAGACTAAATAAAATTTTACTAACAAATTGGCCAAGACAGAAGAATAGATAAGTTTTCAGGAGTACGGTACATTGAAAGGCAACATTTCGCATAATAATTACCTATTTTGTAAGAACCAAGTGAATAAAAAAGAAGTTACGTATTTTTTTTCATTTAAGTTTCATTTTATAGTTAAAATTAACCATCTCTCCAGTTGTTTCTCCATAACTGAGTAAATCAGTTTTTTTAGACCGATATATATTCTAATTGATCATTCAATAATATAATTAAATAAACCAAGTTACGTTTTATTGGATGGTGATTTCAACAACGTTTTCCACTGTCGTTCCTTCTCACAATTCCAGGTACAATGTTAAAATTCAAACCAGCATTTTTAATGGTTTCAAATGATTATTCCCGCTACCTTTAGATTCAGTCGTTCTAGCCCTTGTACCTAATTAACCTTAATATACAAGCACTGTGCTTGAGATAAGGCAAAAAATCTGAATACTAAATCTTATACCAATATGCAGAATCAAACTTTCTGAAAGAAAGGATACCCATCTTATTACATCCCTCTAAATCACATTTTACTTGAACATACAATGTACACCCAATTTCAACTAATTTTCATTTTATATTAATACATCTTTGTCTTATCTCACCTATTAATTATATAATTTATTTACTGTCACTTATGTAATTAAATTCATTTCATTGAACGCGGTTAGAAAAAAAAATGAAATTTATTACTAACAGTGAGACGTTTCGTCTCGACCCAAATTTATGGGCCACCCAATTTTTGGTCCCATGAAGATAGGCAAATTGGTGTGGTTATGCAAAGAACGTTAACGTTTAGAAAGAATGTGTGCAACCGCATTATTTCAAGTAGCTTTGAAATCTGAATTCTTTTCCTAGATGAATTTCAGAGAGCTGTCATTTAAGCAAAGTTGCATGGTATTAAATTGAGGTTTTATGTGATACAAATTCCACCCAAATGACGTACAACGACAAAATGGAAGGGAAAATGGTGTGCTTCCGTTTCGTGGAGGAACAAGAGGGATCAGGTGGGAAACAGGGGACTCAACCTCGTGCAAAAAAATGCAAAGAGAAATCGGCGTAGTAACTAGAATAAGGTTTAAATTTTTCATTAATTTGCGTGCCTACAAAGTAAAATGACAAACGGCGAACAGAAAAAAAATCAGCAAATAAAATAAAGAGGATATTGTGTGATTATAACAACGTGGGTAGCAACCAACTGAGAATAAAGAAAAACTGATGTGCTACGACAGTATTAGTGTCCCCTTAAATTAGCACATAAAATAATACATCATAGTTCATAGCACTAAGAAATGGCTCTACAACTGAACTTTATTTTAAAGTACTCTAAATATAAATAGATTGCACGTCAATTTAATTGTAACAGCTTCATTTTACGACATACAGACAATTTAGCGTAGCGGAACCCTTCTGATTTCTAATATTGGATTATTACGTCGTTAGAGTTATTCAATGCCCTTTTAGACCGATGCCCTCTTTATGATTATATATTTTATACGTTGTTTTTCATAATAATATTGATAATAATAAGAACTCGAAGAACGGTAACAAGTACCATAACTATTAACTTTTGTTGAACGCGACAATGAATTAATCAATCTAGAATATCCTCTTGTTTTCTCAAGACAAAAGAACGATATCATGTTCAATTGAACAAAATATCGATTACTCAATTCACGTAATCGCAAATGCTATGAGACATTCTGTTAACTTGATACAATACGGATAGGGATAATCTAGACCCTTCGTATGTATCCCACTTTCGAGAACGAATTGCATGTGCAAACGTATCTAAATCGTAAGATCATCAAGTTGACTTTAATAGAAGTACAACCATGACTGCCCTATTTGAATCCTAACATTCTTTTCTTATCCCCTTTCAATGGATTCGTACGACCTTTCTCGCTGTCAGTCTCGAGGAAGCTATAACATTGCTGGCTTTAATCTAATCTATCTTGGTGAAAAGAGGAAACACGGAAAAACGGATTACCACAGTTTCCACATAGTACGCTACTCAATCGTAGATCTGTAGTACAATATAAGTATTAATATCAATTATAAACCCATCCTATTTGAACTACCAGCTAAAAACCTATTTTTAATCTTGCTAATATAATAACTAACTAATCCTTTTCATCTTAGTTTATTCACACACAAATTAAACGTAGCGCGACTAATACCTGCCGACAGGATTTTGGCCGTAGTGGGAGAAATTACTATTTTACCTAGTAAAGCTGGAAAACGACAAATTGAAAAAACTCCTGTATATTTAAAGTACAAAGTAGTAGTTACTTTGCATATGCATGATTGTATCATATCATATTGGCCCCCTACACATTAAAAGTAGCGTAGTAGATTTAAGAACTAACGATATTTTTTATCCTTTAGAATTTAACCTTTTAATTTTAATATACCTGAATTTACAATAGATTGGTTTTACCTAAATCGTGCTTTTTCAACCTACAAAGAGATTTTTACATAATATCAAATGATCAGTGCATGAGACCTTTTTCATAATTAACAATCTTTTCTTTTTGTTTCTAATTCCTTTATCTATGAAACCTTCGTTTGTTCAATAGTTTCTTATAGAATTCGTTCATTTCTACATTATTTTCTGTTTAACTTCATTCTTGTGTTAATCCATTCTAGTTGAATATAATTACAGGTAATTTAATAGTAATCAAACTTACATGTTCTACATCATTTTTCCATCGTAGATCATATTATCCTGTACCATTTTCTCTGTCCTATTCCTTTTTTTCTTTTTTTTCTCCCTCCTGTTCGTAAGTCAAATTATCATCAAAGAAAATTAATTTAGTCTAGATTTAACATGTATGCTAATGTATCTAGAACATTATATTATTTAATTTCGATTTCTTTAATTGAAAAAGTGGAATTTATCAAAGGGATTCGGAAAATTATTTTATATAAAAGAATCAATCATTAACCTTTTTTTCCTATATTTCTATTTTGACATCTTGTTTTTATTTTTGTTTTTAAATTACTTTCCTATTTCGACTTTATAAATAATTCTTATCAACAACATAATAATAATTCAAATCATCGAGCTAACCAGATATTTTTACTATTTGCTAAAACACTCACTTAACAATGACTCAAACTAACATTAATTTACCAAGTATTCAAATGCTTCTTTCTAACATCGAACAAAAAACCGATCCACCACAAGTGATTCCACCAGGCTATTCTTATAATTCAATTTATGCAGCTGGATCTAATCCAAGTACTAATACTGCTGGTCCAATTACTAGTACTACTCCAGTTACTGTATCCAGTCCATTATATAATAATGTTCAATATAATGTCTCTTATGAAACTCCAATGCCTCAATATCAACCATATGTTCAAATTAACGGATACTTATCACCTGTAGCTGGTCCTCAGGTTCATTCAAATGTCGAATCCATTAGATCTGCTCATATTTTAAAATCATTGGCCGGTCAAACGCAAGACGTTCCAAGATATCAACAGCCAATTATGAATGCTGGTTCAATTCCAACTCAAGGTATTACAATTTATAATCAAATACCAACTCCAATCTTACATAAGGTGTCAACTGTTCCATATTATGAACACCATCCAAATAGTACCATGGTTGGTAATATGATTCATGAAGGTATTCCAATTGATTATGGTACTGAGATGACTAAAATTATGCCTGCATCTCCATCATCAATTTCATCTCATTCTTCATCAAGAACTTTATCTTCTAATACATCCAATTCTCCTAATTCCAGCTTAAATTCAAATGGTAAAAATTTAAAAAAATGTACTTGCAAAAAGAGTCCAAGTTCAGCTGAACATATTCCAAGACCAAGAAATGCATTCATTTTATTCAGACAACATTTACACTACTCAATTTTCCCAAAGGATAGATACATGTTAGTTACTCAGGGTTCATTTAAAACAAATTCTGAAGTATCTAGAGAAATCGGTAAACGTTGGAGATCATTACCTGCTGAAGAGAAAAAATATTGGCAAGATTTAGCACAAAAGGAGAAAGAAATGCATAGACAAAAATATCCTGATTATAAATATGCCCCAAGAAAATTAATGGATTCTCAAGATTCTAATAGTGATTCTGATGATACAGGTTCTCATACAAGACATAGACGCAGACAAAGAGAACCTTGCGCATATTGTAAATTAAAGAGAAGATCAAATAATTAAGAAAAAGTACTTTTTGATAAGGTACAATGTCTGGATTCTTTCGGTTTGTGTAACATCAATTCTTCATAAACCATCATCATTATTGAGGTTAAAAAACACATAATAATTAAAGTAACTATATTCCCAAATATTAGAGCATGTTCATTAGTAACACTGTGCAACTCGTCATTTATATTTTATTATTACATATATATTTTAATAAATAATATTTTAAAAAAAAGAAAACTCATAAAAATATTCAAATATTATTTGCATCGCTGCTATTTTCAATTGAGTACGTTTTCATTGAAGTCCATATTGAGAAAATACGAATGTGTGGTGGTTTTTAATTTGATTAGAGAGTGTGGTATAATGAATCACGTTATTTCATTTATTTTATTCAGATCATATCCGAATTGTTTGGAATATGGAGTTGGCTTATCGATCCCACGTGAAAGAATGCAACAATTAACCATAGTATTTAAGAACAATAGCTTACGGGATATTGCAGATTACGAGCACAATAGAAATTGTAACAATATATTAACACAATACACCTTGGAACAATAGCTGGGGATCGGCCTATTCTTAGCAGCTAGAGAATCAACGGAGATTTACCATTTGTTTGAATAATACATTATGCGGTAAACTATTGTTTAATTACAAAAAGGGAAGGTGTTGTATATTGTGAAGATAGGGCAATATTTACAATAGTGGTTTCACCATTTTTCACGTTCTTTTATTAAGTAAATGAAACAATTGCTTAAATTGATCCGCCTTTCAATCAATTTTGGACGATTGTCATGCTAAAATAGGTAACACAGAGTCAGTGGTAATTGTAAGATAATGGAAAGGAGTTAAGTTTACTGTCAATTGAAATTATTAAGTTTTTATCTATTCGTCATTGGTCAATATCTGTTAGCTTATTTTTTATGAAATAATGCACAGTTTTATTAACTGTCCATTTAAGAATGCTGCAATTTATCTGGCATAATTTTACAGTTTTATTGTATCAGGTAAGGGGAGGTGAGTTAAGCCAACTGATAAGTATTGTTCCACATTCACCCTCGTTCCTATTGATAAAAAGTGATAATATAAGAGATATAACAACAACCGGCGATTATTCATATTCCTCGATGATGGGATGCCAATCGGAAGTTAAATCCCTTCGCGACTACTACATGTGAAATAATAAGTTAGTTATTTTTACTATACTCTATTTCTTTATAACATAAGTTGTGCGCTACAACAATGGTGCCACAATTTTTAACCATTTTACATAAACAGAAACTTCGAAATACAATAAGAACTGTCAAAGAATTCTGGAAGCAGCAATCTTACCATTCTGAATATCTAATATATATTCGGAGAACGAATACGTAATTTTGGATCAAGGTAGACGCAGTTGCGGCCTAGATGAGATTATCACTTAAATTGATGCATTGATTCAATTTGGGATAGTTGCATATCCCACGCCACGGGGAAGAATGCTTTCATCCCACTGCTCGGTGTTTAAGTGGTTCATCTCATGTCGTGTATAGTGATACTTCTCGTGAACAAAAATTGAAGATGTTGTAAATCAATAGTGGAACTTGATATATTTTACGATAGGTCGAATATTTGTTTACCAAGTTATTTTACGTGGATAACTTGATATATATTATTTCGAAAGTTATGCAATAATGTTCAGGAGCAGAAAATTTTGCTCACCGATCATGCTTGATACCTGTATTACTTATGAGTATGCGTCCAATTCGAATAGTGAACCACTTCTTGAGCAATATATCATAGCTAGCCGGACAACTTCCCCCAGTTATACTGGCCGTGGTATATTATTTTGTAAAAAGTGTCATCGATGGCTCATTCATTTATATTTCGTCGACCGTATGTAGTGATAGATATTCGGTATTTCTTCGGCTGTTCGCTTTGGCTTTCGGCTCGCCGAGAGCTGTTAGAAAATCGAGAACTTGAAGGAATTGGTTCTAATAACGATAATTCAGTATGAAGGAAGAGTATAAAGACTACTTTAATAATTGGGACTCCCACCTTACGTTCTTACTGCATAGTTATTTTAACAGCAAGTTCCGAGTACCGTAAGGAATATTCATATAATATCTTTAAAGGTTAGGCTCACTCTACGCGACATTAATTACTAACTCCCTTTTCTGATTTAAATAATGTCCCTAAAACACCTTATATTTAGAAGACAGTTTTCTAACAGTATACAGAGACTATCCCAATCTAATGATGCGTTATTATCCAAATACTATCCAGCACATTTATTGAAATCTGTCAAATTATCACAAGAGACTATCCCAGACTCCGTTGATTTAAGTAAAAGAACAGATTTTAGATTTGCTTCCGCGTATGAAGATGATTATACAAAGTTACATCCATTTTGGGATCATAATCCAAATCTACCTAATCCTCATTCTGAACTAGATCCGGAACAATATACATATACTCCTTATAACTATAAGACACCTGAGATTCCTGAAAATACTTATCCACCTGAAGTGAAAGCATTAGCTACTCAAAGTAAAATATCTAAGAACCTTATATTGGCTCAAGGTATAAGTAAACAAACAGGGTTTTCGCCAGAATATATCACAAGAACATTAAAGATGAAACCATTAGTATTAAAACGTGTCTCTAATCAAACCGGTAAGGGTAAAATTGCATCCTTCTATGCATTAGTTATTGTCGGTGATCAAAATGGGATGATTGGTTTAGGTGAAGGTAAATCAAGAAACGATATGTCCACATCAATCTTTAAAGCTCATTGGGACGCTATCAGAAATTTGAAATATGTCCCACGTTATGAAAATAGGACAATTTTCTCAGATTTAGAATATAGATATCATGGTGTTAAATTATTTTTAAGAAAAAAGGAACCTGGTTTTGGTTTAAGAGTTAACCATGTTATATTTGAAATTTGTCAATTGCTAGGTATTAAGGATTTAAGTGCAAAAGTTTATAAATCAAGAAATGATATGAACATCGCAAAGGGTTTAATTGAAGCATTAACCGAAGGTCAAAGATCCTTAAATGAAATCGCATTAGGTAGAGGTAAAAAAATTGTCGATATTAGAAAAGTTTATTATTCAGATTAATAATGCTCGCTTCCAACTGTAACAACCGAATCCATTCAAACATTCTAACAATACAATATTCTAACTATTCTTTCCTAAACATTTTATAACAATAGACGCCAAATAAACGAAAAAGAAGAAGAAAATGTTTATATATTTTTTAAATAATCTCTTGTAAGTAAATAAACAAATTAACAAATTTTTACATTATTTAATTTTGAAGTGATGAATAATATGCAGTAGTTTCCAGAAAGAAACGCGTATTTCTGTTTCTTATCTTGAAAAAAAACCGAAACATTTTAATAACAAGATGTCAGCAGATATTCCTCAGTTTTCAATACCATAGTCTAACCGAGCTGCATATACGAGTGAAATGGGAAATAAACAATGATTATATCTTAACATGAAGTCTAGAACTCAAATAATTGCCATACGACGTCACTTCAAGAATGCATTCCATGGAATTTTCTTCAGTTATTCTGGTTATCGCAACAATCATGGTTAAATTTTTATGTAAGGTAAGCTGTAACCAGATAACATCGAATAAACTTTTTTGTTGATTGTGTGAAAAACTGGGCTGAGCCATGGTAAATTGGTTAACCATTTCCTTACATTATTACATCTCATCGCAGCTGGGCGTGTATTTCTCGAGAATACACAAATTCAATTAAGAGAAACCATCGAAGAAAGCAAATCTGAAATTTCTTGGCATTTTATTTAACGTATACGACAATAACGTGTGAGGAGGAAATTAATCTCGTTCTAAATGTTACCTATGCACTGGCCGCAGTGACTCGCAATATCGAACAAGAAAATTAATTTCTTGGCAAAATGAAAACAAATCATATAGCGGATCCCTGTAGAGGCCTATATTACCACAGCCACATTCTTTAAAGTATGGCAATGAGAAAGAGAAGTTTCAAATTTGATAAACGGTTGAAGATATACACACTATCCCCGTTTCGTACATGTTCAATAACAGAAAGATCTGAAACTGTACCGATTGGGAAAGAAGGAACGTTCCTGGTTCCTTCAAAGTTCTATGATGTAAGTAACGTATACGAGACAATTGGGATCTGTGAGTGTTCCATTATTCGTAGTTCAAATAAACAAGAATGAAAGATTGAAAATTTGTGGCATATATAAGGAGAAGCTAATTCATTCATTCTACTCACTTCATATCTCCTTCTCTCTTTTATATTTTCTTATATCATAGAAAAAACCATCGAACAATTTCTTCTTTGAAAGACTAGTCCATTCACTTAACTGTTTAATCCTTATATTCATATCCCAATACCAAATAATGATGTACTCCAAGGTTGCCCTACTATTAGCTTCTTCCGCTGCTTTAGCTCATGCTTTATCTGATGCTCAAATTGCCGAATTAAAGGCTATCATGAGTGATGTTTCAAGCAACATTTCCGAATATATGGCACTAGCTACTGATGGTACTATTTCTTTATCTGACTTACCAGCTGGTGTTCTATCCCTCGGTTTAGCTGTTGCTTCTGCCACCGATGATTCTTATACCACCTTATACGATGATGTCGATATGGATGCTGTTGAAACCTGGTTAACTATCTTACCATGGTACACTACTAGATTATCTTCTGAAATTGCTGCTGCTTTATACACTATTACTGCCGATGCCTCATCTGCTGCTGCTTCCTCATCTGCTGCTGAAGCTACTACTTCAAGTGCTGTTGCTACTTCTTCTGCTGCTGCTTCCTCTGCTGCCGCCTCTTCCACTGTTGCCTCTTCTTCTGATGTTACCTCTTCTGTTGTTGCCTCTACTTCTGCTGTTGCATCCACCACTGCTACTTCAGTTGCTGTCTCTTCCTCTGCTTCTTCTTCCTCAGCTACCCTTTCTCAACAAACTGACAATGGTGCCGCTAAGGTTGCTGGTGTTGGTGCCGCTGGTATCCTAGCTGCCGCTGCTCTATTGTTATAAGTTCCCATCATTCTAGAATGATCATATGATCGTTTTACTATGTTTTTATTATCTCACACTTATAACAATATAATCTGTTCGTTCAAATATAATGTGTATACATTAATAGGTTTTATATAAAAATTTAATATTAAGTTATAATTAATTTAACAATTGTATTTAAATATAATTGAAAGAACATACAATTTTTTTTTTAGTTTTGTTTTTGTTATGATAGTGATACAATCTTATACATTTTTTATTCTTTAATCTCAGAGGCGATATCTAAGATTTCTTTACTTTCGACAATTCTAACTTTTTCATTTGAATCATCTAAGGCTAAATGAACACCAACTTTACTAATTTCTTCTGCCTCGATTGGGTAACCTGCGAATCTTTGTAATCTTGATCTATAGAACAAGTTACCTAAACTAACAGCTAAACCATTACCAGTACCATTGTGAACTTTATTACCTCTATCCCCTAAAATGATACCAGGTCTTAAAATAATAGTTTTCTCAAAATTCAATGCGATTAAATCTCTTTCAATTTCTCCCTTCATTCTAGTATAACCGAAATGAGAGTTTTCATTAGCACCTAATGAACTGACTACGACGACAGTTTTACAACCTTTCTCCTTAGCTGCCTTAGCTAATTTGATATTTAAGTCATGATCAATCTTATATTGATTATCAAAACTACCTGCAGTAGCTCTAGTAGTGGCCAATGCAGTGAAAAGTACCTCGATATTAGAATCATCTAAATTTGCAATTTTCTGATCCCAATTATCGGAATCCTTGTCCAGGATAAACTGACATTTGGCTTCATCTACATCAATCTTGGGTTTTGATCTAGTTAATGAATAAACTTTTGATAATTTTGTAGATTGGTTTGCGAATTTTAAGAAAAATCCACCACATAAACCGGTTGCACCTAATACAATTGCACTCATCCTTATTTAAATTGTTACAGGCTTGTGGGAATCAGAGAACCCATCTTGAAAGCTCAGGGTCCCTTCCTTATATAATAATTTGGAAACTGTCCCACCGGCTGAGATCCGCATCGGAAGGGAAGGGGGCGTCAGGGAAGTGTATATTTCTATGTGGTACAAACAAGTAAGGTTCGGAGATAACTTTGCCTCGACAGCGAAAATTTTTTCCAGTTTGAGTTCCTCGGATCCGAGAAAGCGTACAATGCTCGGCCGAAGCTCTAGATGGGGAATACATTTGATTTAATTTTAAATTTGATATTATTATTATTAGTTAAAGATATACTTAAATTATGTATATGCTAAATAGAAAGAATTGATTGATTGACCTGAAAAGTATTTTTTTTGCGTATTGAATGTTATATATAAAAAAAGAATCCCAAAATGTACATTACTATTCTTATAATAATAAAGCAGCGGCAGCTAGAGCACCAGCACCTAGACCAGCAACGGCCTTAACGGCACCGTTAGCAGTTTGTTGGTGGACACCAGCGGTAGTCTTACCGGCACCGTTGTTGGTACCGTTGTTGTGAGCAGCGGTAGTTTGAGTACCGTTCTTGTAACCACAGATTTCTGGGTGGGTACAGATGGTTTCAGTAACAGTAGCAGCTGGAATGGTAGTCTTAGCTTGACAGATTTCTGGGTGGTTACAGACGGTTTCAGTGACGTAGGTGACGTGACAGGAAGTAGCTTCACAGACAGTGACAGTGGTGTTTCTGAAAGAGTAAGCAGTTTCGGTAGCATCGGCACCAGAAGCAATGTCAGTAGCAGAAGTAACAGCAGAGGTAATTAAAGAAGTAGCTGGGTTAGAAGAAGCAGCGGCAGAGGTGGCAGCAGAAGTAGCGGCACCACCGGCAGCAGCGGTAGCAGATTCAATAGCACCTTCTAATCTGGAAGAGTACCATGGTAACTTGGTTAAGAAAGTTGAGACAGCGGCCATGTCGACGTTAGAGTATAAAGTGGTGTAGGAATCGTCGGTGGCGGATTGAACGGCCATAGCTAATGGCATGATACCAGCTGGTAGGTCAGATAAAGATAATTTACCAGAGGTAGCTAGGGTGGTGTATTCAGCCATGTTAGCCTTAACATCATTGATGATAACGTTAATTTCAGCGATTTCAGCAGCGGATTGAGCCTTGGCTAGAGCAGCGGCAGCAACGAATAATAGAGTCTTAGCGTACATTGTAAATGAGAGTATTAGGTTAGTGGGAAACGAGTGTAAATAGATTGATGTATCTTTGGATAATGATTTCTTATGAGATGAGAATATATAAAGAATAAATAGAGAGAGAAGTGAAAGAATATAATTAGAAGTAAAAGTTCAGTTCTTTATATATGTTTTCAAGGGAAAGAAATATTATGTAAAAAGATAAAATAAAAAGAAGGAAATACCTTATTTGTTGTTTACAACCAGGAAAAAGAGGATAGATGGTATTGGTAACGTATAAACAGTATTGCGAATGTTATTTAAAGGTTCCGCCATAATAAGGAAATAGTCACTAACTATTATTTTATTTAGATCTCAACAAGCAAACAGTAAAAATATTCTTAGAGATGTAAGTAGAAACGTAATGTATTGTAACGAAAAAAAAAATATAAGCGTAGATCTTTATTATGGAATGCGAGTAACGTATCGAAAAGAATAATATATTTATGGAATTAGTCGTAGAGGGATAGGATGCTAAATGTCAGGGACTTCCAATCCAGAAAAATGATTTATTACCGGAAAGACGTTACTACTAAAATGTATAAGTGAATATTTTTCCACGACTCATTGATTCGGTGAGAAAAGGTAATTAGTCGCTCAGGATGTCACCACGCGGGGGAGGGAGGCCACCTGGACCGCACTTGTTGCAGGGGAAAGTGGCTACAATTTATCTATTTATTTTTTGTAACTACGACGCGTTTATATCTTAAAACGGTAAAAACAGTACGCGAGTTGTTTACTCCGAAACGGGACAGTAATCGTGTTATGTAGCAGTATATAAACATATATTGGTGACATTACATCATTATTTACGTTGAGGAGGGTGGAAGAGTATCACCAATGCAATTGAATCAGGTCAAATAACAAATTTATAAATAGATGTAAAAATGTATATAAATATATGAGAGATAAGATACAGGTAACCAAATAAACAATGGATGTAATAAACAATCATTGTTATTATTGCTATAAAAAGTGACACATAAGAAATGATTACAATAAATGATTACTTCTAATTGTGGATACGTTATAAACAACGGGAATAGACTCTTTTAATATACATATGTATATATATTTATACATATATATATAAGAGACAGTGTTACAATCACACATATACATACCTGTTTAAAGTATATGTCCTTTCGGATATCACAATGCACGAGACTTTGCACCGATGCCACATTATCTTTCTCGATCTAACTGCCATCAGAGAATGATAACCAGCTCTGTCCAACTACCCTCATTCACCTTGTTATAAAATGTATCAACGACACACACACGCAGAGAAAGAGAAAAATTTGCTGGCTGAGGCGCGTTATCCATTTGGATGCATTAATTTATATCCGTCGGATTTATTAAAATTAATCTGTGTGTGTGTAACTTTTCGCGTCTGCAGGGTGTCACTTTGCACGAGCACGTATTGTCTTTTCTTGTATTTGGCTGGGCCCTTTGCAGATGGCCCGTCTATTCGTGGAGCTGAGCAATTGCGCAGCGCGTTCAGAAACAATCGCCAACATATTGTTCTCCGCAATTGTTCTCTTGCGACAATTTCTATACCGCTCTGTCTCGCTCGATTCAAAGCTTGGGAATGCACAGACTGCCCCGTAGTAGCGCGGGCGAACTATGTATGTGGACAGCTATATATAGATAATGATGTGTGCGCGTAGCTCTTCTCACTCATTCTCTCGCACTGGTCTGTTTCTTTATTTATTTCGCTGGAAAATTTTGTTGCATTTGGTGCTCTCTCGCTGTCTCAGGTTAGCATTTGTGTATTCGATTACGGCGAGAACGAAAATGGAATTGGAAAGGAGAACGAAAACTCCCGATACTCTCATTCTCATTCATTCATTCATTCATTCATTTTAATTTATCTTTTCACCAACTTGCAATGAATAAATATACATCTATCCATTAGCACTCTTGCTCATTTATATTTATATACTCTTTTTCTGATCCATCTATATATCTAACGGTCTATACTACTCCCATAACAACTACAACTACTCACAGCCTCTTCTCACTCACGTCAACAGCAACAAAAGAAAGTAAAAACTAATCACGTTTGTACATGTCAACATCTCATATATTCCAATATTCAAAATGATCTCTATTCAATTTGCTCTATTTATATCGCTATTCACAACTATTATCAAAGCAGATACTTTATTAGGATGTTATAGTTCATTACCGTCAAGTTTTAAATTAATTAATACATATGGATTTCAAACATCATCATATTGTTCAGGTAAATGTGCAGGTTATGATTATTTCGCATTAACTAATCACGCTAATTGTTATTGTGGTAATTCACAACCAGATTCAAGTAATTCAGCAGATACTTGTAACACATATTGTTACGGGTATAGTCAAGAAATGTGTGGTGGTGAATCATCATTCTCAGTTTATTCAAAAGGTGATCAAGAACAATTAGATACAACAAGCTCAGATAGTAACTCAGCAACACAAAGTCATACTAGTGTATCTGCTTTGGATTCACAAGTTAATGTACAAGCTTCTTCATCAAGTAAAACAACGAGTAGTACTAGTAGTACTAGTAGTACTGCTTCTGCAGGTGTAACGACGTCCCCAATCACTTCTATTACTTCGGAAGATCAAGAGGCCTCGACATCTGTAGTATTTTCAACTACTTTCCACACAGAAGGTGGTTCAACAATTTTTGTTACTAATACAATTACTAAAAGTGCAATTGCTACTGCAACAGGTAGAAATGGTACAACAACTAATGATAATTCAAATACAAGTGGATCTAACAAGAAAAAGACTAACGTAGGTGCCATTGTAGGTGGGGTGGTAGGAGGTGTCGTCGGTGCCATAGTCATTGCAATCATTGCACTATTTGGTGTCAGACATTATAATATGAAGAAAGAAGAAGATAGAATGGAGAAAGAATATCAGGAAGCTATCAAACCTGTTGAATATAATCCAAATAATAATATCATGGCCGATACACTATCTATTTCATCACACGGAAGTTTCGATGCAAACAATAAAGAAGACGGAATGTTTAGATCAAGTGGTTCAACTGGAAATTTCAATAATATACGAAATGATAATACGCCAACAGACACGACTACAGCAGCAGCAGCAACAACAACAACAAATAATAATATTATTAACAATCCTTTCGATGATTCAAAACGTATCTCTACGGGATCGGTATTCACGGGACAACAACTTAATAACAAGACAAACGTCTTAACGGTGGTCAATCCTGACCAGGACTAATCTAATCTAAATATCTATATAGTAATAATTATAATCTTAAATATTATTTTATTTGACTTTATTTTTGTCATGTCATACGACTACGCATTCTCGAATCACTTGTTGTTTCTCTCCCTTCCCCCCTCCTCCCCGGCAAACTAGGGGGGCAAAGAAATTTTGTATATAAGCAAGCGACACACCACCATCTTAGAAAAGTGTCGTATCTTAAAGTTAACCAACTTGAGATTCCTCACCAAAGTCAAATATAGCGATGGCTGATTCAAACCAAGATGTACCAAAGGAAGAAATTAAAATATTAGAATATCTTATCGAAGTAAGAGGTTTCCTATCCAAATTGAAGCAGAATAGAGATAAATATCTAAATTCAACAGATGTTCAACGTACCTATCAGGAAGTATTAACTAAAGTTAGAGAGCTAGATGCTATTAGAAAAACTAATCACCAGGACGCAACGGGGATTACTTTGATACATAATTCAGAATTACACAACCGTGTGGATTCAATCCTAGATGACGTATTTCAATTATTATCATTATGCTTCTTAACTGTAGGTCTGAAAAATTCTGCTCCTGCTACTTATGCTTCCTTGTCTACGGTGCAATCATTGTTGGAACATTTAAAGGAATCCAAAATTTATACTCATCATGATTTGAGACCAATTAAGGAAAGATTAGATGAAATTAGTAAAATTGTCGATGAAAGTTGCGCCCAGGAGAAAAGAGAAGAATCGTTACTTAATGAGGAGAATAGTTGTGATTCATTAGATTCAATGATTGAAGAGTTTAAGAAAATCGATACAGAAAGAAATAAAAATAAAATTGAACAAGATTTATTGTTAAAGGCTAAATTAAGTCATTGTATGGAACTTTATAATGAAATTGAATCTAAATTAGAATCGATCGATCCAAGTTTAGCTAGTTTAATGGAAAAATTGTTTCAAATTAGAAGAAATTTATTATCTCTTGTTACATTATCAAAGAAAAACTTAAGTTTCCCAGTTAATGATGATAAATTGACTTCTTTAAATATTGAATCTGATAAAGATACTGATGCAACAAATACTAAAATCTCAAGAGAAATCGTTGAAAAAAAATTACATTTATTGACTCAAGAATTATCTGATTTGGAGAATAATAGAGACGAAAATGGTAATTTTAGATCCCTAGAGACAAATTTGGCTTCTGATCAAGGTCAGAACGTTTTAAATGGTCTGGTCGATGATTGTCACGATTTAATTAACGATTTATCTCATCATCCAGGTAATTCAGGTGATAACGCAGTCACATTATTCAATGACGAAAATTTACAAAAAATATATGATGAATTAATAGACATTAAGACTACTTTAGAGAACCTAATGATTACCAGAAGATGGACATTAAGAGAAACTGATCTTTTCACCTATCAAAAGAGATTAAGTGCTATTGACGCTAAAAGAATCAATGGTAAATTCCCAACAAGTGACGGTACTGTAGCAAGTAATTCAAAGGGTCAATCAATCTTATTATATCTTTTAAGAAGATGTTATACCATTATATATAAACTTTTAGAAAGTTCAGAACCTGTCTCAGAATCACTACAGCCTATTCATAATCAATTATCGACAGTACGTCGTTGTTTATTGGAGTTGAAGAGAATGGGTGGTGTTAATAATGAAAGAGAATTATACCCATATATTATGAAATTAACTTCATTGGATAATTTACGTAAAGATGGTAAATTTTATGATTCAGATGGTAATATCCCAGAAGGTCAAGGTATATTAAATGCATTATTAGCAAGTTGTTTTGATATAATGCATGAATTAAAAGTTGAGGCAGAAGAACGTGAAGAAAATGGAGAAGGTGGTGATGATTCAGATAGTGAGGATAATTACGAAGAAGGTAACGATTATTATTAAGTTACGTTAATCTTAGTCTTTTCTGTTTTCCCACATAAAATGAACGAACTTCATGATAAATATAATATAATATATCCTTATTCCATTAACACACTCATTTCGTTTTAACCGTTGCTTTTAAGTGCAACTGTTTTGTTATACATCATTCCATTCCTCACCAAAGGAAAGAAGAAAAAAATATAAAGTATCGCTCTTGAATGCTTTTTAAATTTGTACAAAGGTAAAAACTCTAACTTATATACCACTAGTTCCTTTATATCTACGTTTTGTATACATGTACATATATGTATTATCATTAAAAAAATAAAGAAAACACATAAATATTTAATATTATTATTAGTTACGCAATTTTGCATACATTTATTATCAATATCTATATGATTCTATTTATGAAAGTCTTATTGTATAATCATCACCATTTTGTGTTATATAACGAACCCATGGATAACTCTTGTATTGAAGCTTTGGTTCATTAATCTTCAAATAACGTACTTGAATACCAGACGTGGTAAAATATGGAATTTGGAATTTAACTTGAACAGGTCTTTTAAATTTAGGTTCTTCACCATCATTAATTGAAGGCAATTGTAACTCTGCGGACATTGCATATTCTTTACCACCTGGGAACGTATGAATCTTCCATATAATTGCACTTTGTTCAGGAACATATTTTATCTTACCATGAGAATATTTAAATGTAGGTGTATCTGCATCATCTGGGACAGGTATTATAATTTCTACATTTGTGGCGACTGATTTCTTTTTAATTTGTGCTTTTGCATTACAGAAAATTTCAATTCTTGATTTCGAATGTACTTTAACCTTCATATCACACCAAATTAATGGTTTAATAACTGTATTTAATCTATAATTCATTAACTCAAAATCACCATCTGGTGGGATAAAAGTAATAATTTTCTCATTTTCAAATTTACTTAATCTAACACATTGATGGAATTTCAAATCTTCTAATTCAATGTTGGTCTTATTTTTACTTGATCCTCCACTTGTAATGGAACTTTCATTACCTTTCGTCGAAGAAATTTCAGATTCATCCATCTGAACACCAATATTATTCCCATCAAGATATTTAGTAAATATACCTCTATCATTAATACCTAATTTTAAATCTGGCATACCTGATAATCTTGATTTTACTTTGACACTACCTAAGATTTCAGATCTAAGAACTTTACCTTTCTGCGTCATTAACATATTGATAGATTCAATAATATCTAAGAATGCTTCATTCTTCTTATATTTAATACCTTCAGCTCTCCAACTAACAGAATTGGTTAATTCACTTGGTGGTCTTGCCGCGTTACGTTTCTTCTTAGCTGCTCTAACTAATTTAAAGGATTTCTGTGTAATATATTTCTTCAACATCTTTGTCTCTGTAACTTGTGGAATACCAAAATCCATCATCTCATCCAATAATTCATATACTATGACGAAATTATCTCTTATCGATTCTTCTTCTACTGTCTTCAAATAATCGCCAAGAATATTCATCATCTTATGCATAAATGTGAAAATTTCAGCAATATTAGTTGCTAATGATGTTGCCAACGCGACTATATAAAGATCAGTATGTTGAACGAAAAGATATTGAATACCATTATGCGTAATACATGGAGGTACTACGCTTGATTCTTCTTCCATATCCAATAGAATCTTTTGGAATTTATCAATTGCATTTAGTGGTACATCATCTTTGTACCTCCTGGATAGGATTGGTTTACCTTTATTATCACAAAAATATAGAGCCGATGCCATCTGTGTGTTGGTTATTTATTTCGTTTGCTTGATTAGGGACACTTTTAACGAATGAATGTGCTAATATAATGATATCAGCCAATTTTGTGCGATAGTCTTGTATAATACTTGATTTAATTAATCCAGAATTTCACTTTATACGTACATATACATATGCCTTTGTATTTTAAATACGTTTCTTTGATTTGTTTAAGTTTTGTCAATTTCTGAGAGAACGAGTTAATTACCACTTCTATCTGTTTGTCTGTGTGATTCTTGTTGCGCTTCCTCGGTTTCTAATTATTTTCAATACTTCATTATTATTAAATATTTGCCGTCCTCAATTGTTTTCTGTGAAAATTTCAGTTCACCAAAATCGCTATATACGGTGTGATATAAAATATAGAAGAAACCGTCATATTGAGTGTCATAACTTGCAATTATATATTTTATTCAATGTACAAATTACCTACAATTAGTGTATGAAAGTACGATATACTAATGGTAAACTTTCAGATTGGATGATTTCAGTTCTATCAAATATATATGCCTGATCGATCACAAGAATTGGTACATTTTTACTGCTCTTGGAATGGTTTCTAGGAAGGTTGATCTTATAAATGTCCTTGATCTCTTCCATGGTACGGTATTCAATATTACTAGACCCGATAACAAACAACCTTGTTCTACTATTCTGTGTAAACCTCGTTTTATATCTCCTTTCATAGTTCGATACACAATTTGAACTAAACTCAACTAAGTATCTCAGTTTCACAATCCCTAATACTTGCATGAATTACATAATTCTCAACTTTATAAAATTTAGTAATTCTCATGAAATGACGTTTGTTTCTTAAAATCGCAGCATTGTTCCCTAAGTTATTATGGTCAACATTCTTTAATTTGGGAATCGCATCACGTATCGGTTTAGCTATTTTCGAATTTTGACGATAGCAATCCTTTACCATTTGCTTGATCCATGGACGTAAGTACACAGAGTCGGTAATAACCGTTCGTGATTCTAACTTGTTTGGAGGCATTTAGATTTATAGTTTGGTTCCTTTTTTTAATTTCTTCTTCTCATCATGAAGTATAGAAATTTCTGATACTCATCGATTTAATAAGCGACTAGATTTCGGACATCGCTAATAAGTATATGCTTTTCAAAAGCATATAAAAGATGATACACAAAAGATGTTGTGCTAAAAAAAATGTACAACGTTCAAATAGAGTGTCAGATATATAAAAAGTAATATATTGAGCAATATTCCAAGAGTTGAAAAAATTTACAAAAAATATATGAAACGGACAGGAATTGAACCTGCAACCCTTCGATTGCAATATTGAATTTCCTTGGAAATACCAGGA
>JAXQGP010000192.1:0-32701 GCA_037040125.1 Kazachstania sp. M6911
TGATATTTATAAAATATGTCCTCAAGTTCCATTAACCATATGTTTGGAAATTTCTCTTTAGTTAACCTGCGTCAACAATTCAAGTCCGTACTCCCCAATAACTTGGTATACCCACAATAATGATTTCATTTTAATAGAACATAGATAAACTGGGATTGAAACATTCGTAGTCACTCAAATGCTGAGAAAGCATCTAACTCGTTCTTATGTGGTGTCCAGTATTTCTCATTGCAATAAATCAATTCTTACACTCTCATTGTGCTTTTGAGCAGTCTATTGAGTAGTTTATATTCAATTCAGAGTTCAGGATGGTAAGTCAGATTGAAAATACGTTATTTCAGGTTCTGGTTCTGAGTTTCTTAAACAACTCTTACTCCGTCATTTTCACTCTAAAATGAACCAAAAAAAACTTTAAACGGGAACGCATATGTTCAATATATCAAACTCTCCTAATATACTTGTAAAAAGAAACGGATATCGAGTGACACTGTGATTTATCATCCTAGTTTATATTATTTGACTATGCCAGATTTACCCGGATTTCCCCTGTCAACTTCGCATTTTCCGTGGCTCTCGGCGAAGTTCGCGTTTTGCACCGTTCTGTCTCGTCTCAGTTTCTTGATCCGTTGGAAAACAAAACGAAAATTGAAATTTTGTGAGGAGTGAGTACACGATTTGTTTGTGATATGTTACTGTTTACAATATTGTGGTGAACTCGAAGGAAGAGAGGCTCAATCTCATAAAACATTTGATCAGAAAATGGTTAGATCTTGATTAGTTCTCATGTTTAAATAGTTTCTTGTGATTATAATTACTTCTATAGTCATACAAGTATATATATATCAACGTATAAACACTAAGTGAAAATAGCAATATGTCTTCTATTCAACCAAGTTCATATGTCGGTTTCGATACAATTACAAATCAAATTGAACATAGATTATTAAAGAAGGGTTTCCAATTCAATATTATGATTGTTGGCCATTCCGGTCTTGGTAAATCTACTTTAATCAACACATTGTTTGCTTCTCATTTAATTGATTCTAAAACTGGTGAAGATATTTCAAATTTACCAATTACACAAACTACTGAAATTAAAATTTCACAACATACTTTAATTGAGGATAGGGTTAAATTAAATATTAATATTATCGATACACCAGGTTTCGGTGATCAAATTAATAATAATAAAGTTTGGGAACCAATTGTTAAATATATTAAAGAACAACATTCAAATTATTTACGTAAAGAATTAACTGCACAAAGAGAAAGATTTATTAAGGATACAAGAGTTCATGCAATTCTTTACTTTTTAGAACCTACTGCAACAAAACATTTAACACCATTAGATGTTGCTACATTGAAAAGACTAACAGAAATTGCTAATGTTATACCTGTTATTGGTAAAGCTGATACATTAACAATGGATGAAAGAGAATCATATAGAGAAATTATAAAAGAAGATTTTAATAATTATAATTTAAATATTTACCCTTATGATTCTGAAGAATTAACTGAAGATGAATTGGAATTAAATCAAAGTATTAGATCAATTATTCCATTTGCTGTAGTTGGTTCTGAAAAGGATATTGAAATTGATGGTGAAACTGTTAGAGGTAGAAAGACGCGTTGGGGTGCAATTAATGTTGAAGATATAAATCAATGTGAATTTGTATACCTAAGAGAATTTTTAATTAGAACACATTTACAAGATTTAATTGAAACAACATCATTTATTCATTATGAAAGATTTAGATCTAGACAATTAATTGCATTAAAAGAAAATGCAAGTAATCGTCAATCATCTGCACAAATGCAACAACAACAGCAAGCAGTTCAACATTAAATAATTAAATGATACTGTTGACTATTTTAAGAACAATCCTTTAATTCTTTTTCTAATCTTTAATCAAACTCTACTTTTCTAGTTTATTTTATGACAACGATCGATATATATATACAATAGCAAATAAAAAAAAAACAAATTATTATATAAAAATTTTATAATAATCTAAAACAATACAATACAATACAATACTCAATAATTTATATGTTATTATAGTATATAAAATGCAAATCTTAAAGATTAAATATTAGTATATAAATATATTAGTGCAAATGAGAAATTAAAATATCAATGGAATATATTTCATGTTGTAAATGTTACAATTTGTTGTACGAGTAAGTGTTTAATTATGCCTTAGAAGTAATCATTTCTTCCTTTTCAGATTCTGAACTTTCATCTTCTGAATCAGAAATACCATCTTCTTCATTTCTTTCATCAAGTGTTGGAATTGCATATTTTAAGATACATGCTAAACCTGTTAATTGATTTAATTCTTCACCTGATGTATGTAAAGTACTGAAAATAAATACTTTTCCACCATTATCTTCAATTAAATCAATTAAATCTAAATATTTTTCTCTCTTTGCAACATTATTTGATTTTAACATTGTATCTGTAATTAATAAAGTATCTATAGCATCTAATTTTGCAGCTTTAAATACTTCATATCTACCATACCATGCTATATTATCATCATTATCTAAATGTTCCATAAATTGATCTAATAATTTAACATCTTTAACGAATTTAGTATCTTCTAATCTTTCAACATATTTTGGATTCTTTAATACTTCATCAATACCTTGTAAATAACCTGTTGAACAATTTGCTAATAAGAAAGATTCTTGATTCTTTAAAATATCTTCATTTTGATCTTGTTCAGAAAATTTTAAAATATGTTTATGTAAAGCATCAGCAAAGAAACCTGGTGAACATAATAAAATAACTTTTAATTCATTATAATTAAAATTTGCATTCATTGCATCATAAATTTGTCTATAGAAAGCTTCATTTAAATCATTAAATTTAGTTGCATCTTCTGCATTTTTCTTCTTTGGTAAAGTAACAGCAATTTTCTGTTTCATAATTGTTGAAGATGAAGTTAATAAACAAACGTGTGCAATACCTTCTTGTAATACAACAGCACCGATTTCAGATTTATTCATTGCATTTTCAGCATCTTGTAATAATCTTTTAGCGTATTTATTTAAATTATGTTTATAAATTGTCATTGGATGAGTATAATGAATACTGAAACTTAAATATTTACCAATTGAAATATCTTTATTAGCAACACCAGTATCATCAGGAATTGTAACACCTTTATAACGTAAATATTCATCCTTAATATCAAATTCATAAGATATAACTTTTAATTTAATTTCATGAAGATCTGTCATTGTCTTTTTATTACTATCTTCTTGTTTTGTAGTAAACATTTTCTTAATGACTACTTCATCATCTGGATCGATAATTTGATATATTGTGAATAAATCTTCTTTATCCTCTGGTGTTAAATTAATAATTGTTTGACTCTTATCATTAGAGCTCTGTTTAATAAAACCTATCTTCATTTTCGTATGTGTAAGAACTTCCCAATGTAATTATTTTTCCTTGTCTAATTGATCCGAAGGAGTTAATATTACAAGAGAATCAATATGCCATATCATCATGTTATACAGATATAACCTTCTTATTTATATATCTGTTATAATAATAGATTATTTTATGAACTACTCTCGATCTTTGCTTACTCATTAAATGTGACACCCAACTTCTGTTCCAATTAAGGGTGTCATTCCAGCATTAATAATACGAAAATGGCACTGTTCTCGTCTCGCTTATTGTTCTTGTGCAGAGGTGTACGCTGAAATTGAAATTTTTCACTTTGTCACTTTGATAGCTCATCGCCTCCTCGAATCACTCAGAGACACCTGTACAAACTGAGTAAGAAGGATTCACACCCCAGAACTAGAACAGTTGAACTAGAGACTAGTGTTCGTGTTGGCGACGTACTGCACATTAATAAGCACCCGGGTCCTTTGTTTGAGTTGTTATTGTATTGACTGTTATGTATCAGTGCACCCTCGTTGTTTAATTTGATTATTTGCTTAGTTGTGTCTATTCGTAATTATTGTTCAGCATAATTTTGGTGTCGGTATACCCATTGAAATATTGTCTTGTTGTAGAATGTAAATAAGTTCTCAATTAGTCTAGCATCTTTGAGTGTTTGATAGTCTACTTTTTAGTTATCCGATCCGGAGTTACGTTGCACATCATTCATTGTATTAACTCAATATGACAGACAATAACTGTTTCTTGCCTTGGAAAAGTAATTATCCATAACGATATTACGTTATCCATAATTTGCTTATTCATCAAATATAGTACCTGTGTAATATCTATTCTTGTCACTATTCCCAAGTCACTGTTACAGTAACTCAAGTGCAGCAATTGAGACAGAATCGGCGATATTTTCACTGCGGCGGACAAAACACAATTTTTGGTGCAATTTAACTGTAAAACCAATTTTATTATACAAATATGAATCAAGATGATTATCAAATTAGTTTGACACATTTATAAAATGGATTCGGTTTCGTATATACGTGACTCTCTGTTGTATTCTCTATTGATAGTGTACTAACTACCAAAGATGATATTGATAATAACGCAACTTATAGGATGTTTCCTAAATACAATCGCATTATTATATCAAAGACGATATAATAAATTACATAAATCAGTTTATGGTTTATCATATGATACAGTAATATTAAATTTAACGAAAATATCAATTGATTTTTATACTTCAATAAATTATAAATGTAATAATAAAGTAATTAATCAATTATATGCTCGATTCCCATTATTTTATCATAATTGGGATGATATCCCAATATCTATACCATTATTAATTGGTACAATATGTCTTTACTTAGCCAACATTTCCATTTGGAAACAATTAAGAATGTATAAACCTACTTCACATATTCATCAAGGTATCTCTATGATTTGTATAGTTACAGTATCCATTTTAATAGGGTTCATTGGATCATTAACTTTATATCTATGGTATTTCAATATTCATCATTTTGTTTATTTAGATCATTTGAATTCTATTTGGGTAATGGGTAATATGATTGGTATGATGACTTTATGGCCACAAATATGTATTAATTGGATGGGGAGATGTTGTATGGGGATATCAAGTAGATACATATTAACTTTAATAACAGCTGATTGTATTAGAATAATTGGTTATTATATTGAATTATGGAATAAATCATTAAAATTTTGGCAATGGCCATATAATTCAATACCTGTGGTGGTTACATTAGCTGAATTATTAAGCCTTTTAACAATTTTCTATCAAACACATTTTGTTTATGTTGGTAATAAACCAAATTTACCAAAGATTAGTGAAAAGAGAACTGCTCTAGTTTAATCACTTTATAACTTATATAAATGCATATATACATATTATTTAATTCATGTATCTAAAAATTATTCCCTTTATGACTATTTACAATTTGTCTCTTTTTTATTCCCATGTTAATATCGATTAAAGTCTCTTACTTAGTAATTTAGTTGCAATTTTAACTCCAAGACCAACTTGTTTGTCGACATCATCCTTAAAATCTTTAATTGTCACTTCTTTACTGTTCTCTAATAAATGATCAACTTCGGATCCAATTTTCTCTTGTAACGTTTCATCCTTGGTTAATATCACAACATTTGATTCAAGATCTAACGAATACGCTCTCTTTGTGTAATTAGATGAACCCAATACAGTCAAGAATGGTTTAATTTTATTTGGTTTCGTTGGTTCCTCATATAGCCAGAATCCCTTTGCATGATAAGACCAACCACCAGGTCTAGTAACTATCCCCTTTTGCCATTCCAACAGATGAACTTGTGTTGCTTTGTCATATAATACTAGACTTCTCATGAATTTATGTGATAAATGAATATAAGCTTTTGGTAAATTTGATGATACACCCTTTGATTCAAAGAATCCATTAGCATATTGTGATGCGGTAATAATTTTACTATTTTGTGATGGTGTCTTTAATAATTGATGTTTTATTGATGGTAACATATTGAAATAACCTGCTGTAAAGATCCAATTTAAATTGGGCGATTGAATATTTGATATTATTGACAATATTGTTGGCTTTTCAGTAGATTTATCGTTAAGTGTCTTAAATAATGGTGTGAATTGAGATATAGGATATACTAATGTTGGATATTCATTCTGGTTTGTAACCTCGATTTTTTGTTCGTTGTTTTGATCAACATGTAAGAATTCATCGAGTATTCTTGATGAATCTCTTAAGAATTTATGTTTGTTTATTAAATGTGTGGGATTAACTGATAAATTATCCTTTGGCCAAATTAATTTATAATTAGCAAATGAATTACTACTATTTTTAATTCCTTGAATCTTAAAACTGAAAGAACTTATCAATTGATGTAATTTAAAATAATAATTAGTTAATGGTAACGATTTAAACACATAGTAACGATCTTGTCTATTTGTAAAATAATCTGTTGATAAATTAGCACCTGAAAGAATTAAATCATTATCGAAACCATAAATTTTCATATGTTGTAATCCTAAACCTTCATTAAATCTCTTTGGAATCAATTTTTTCTTCCATCCATTAAATGCTGGTGTCCTATATAATCTACAACTAATTCTATCATCTCCATATTTATTAATTAATGTAGCTAAGAGGGATGCAGATGAATTATTATGTGGAGTTTCTCTAGTACCCCTTAGACCATCTAATAAGAAATATACTTTTAAATTTGGATTTTTATTCATTGCATCATCTATACAATTCATTAAATCTTGTTCAGATTTACCTAAATATAATGATGCGAAAAAGATACGATTATTTGCATTTAAAATTTTTTGTTTCAATGTAGAATAAAACTCCGTTGGTGATTGCATAATTTCAATTTCATCCTTCTTTAAATAGAATTTCGTTGCTAATGGTGATAAAGTGCTTTTAAATGATTCGAAATATGAAGTAGAATTGGTCATGGTTAAAGAAATAGACGAAGTAGAAAAGTGATTGATGGAAGTCCTTGAGATGACTTGTGATAAATTCTTTATGGAACGAACGCTAGACATTCATCTATATTTAAAATGTGTTAACTATTTATATGTTGTATTGAGGGTCCGTATGTGATAGATAAAGTTAATCGTCTCTATATCTGCCAATACACAACCTCTTTTATGTTTATTGTTGATGTTGTCTTTCAGTTGTCCTGTATAAAAAGGTCAAACTTCTTGAGAAAGGCTTTATTTTTGTATGCAAATTTCCACGCGATTTCAGTTACGATAATAAACCGGAATCTGTGAAATATAAAATTATTAATATATAGATGATTGATTATAAAGAATAATTGATAGTTCTGATTTAGTTGTCCTTATGTATGGGAGTTCAGGGTATTTAAACTTTTGCTATTAAACATTTTTGGTCTCTTTTTATGGTGTTTAACTATGTCTTCGTGGTTTCTTTGAAACTCTTGTAGTTCTAATTGTAGTATTATCAGTACGTGTAGTACCTTGTGGTATATCTCTATCCAGAGAGTCAAATCTATCCCATAAATCTAAACCAGATGGATCTGAATCCACAATTGAAGAATCGTTATAAATTTCTTCTAATGCTTGAGGCGAAATAGTAGGAGAATTCTGAGGTGATTGTTCAGGAGTATTGTACACAGTTCTCCTTTCTGGATGCACATGTTTTTCATAACTATCTGTATTAACTGTATCGAGATCTACTACTAAAGTCTTACGTTCATCATTATCTGTTTGAAAGAAATCATTCGGCATAATAGAAGCAACATCCAATACACTTGTGACAGAGCCCTTTCTTGATTTTGTCTTTATCCTTGATACCTCACCAGGTTTTATTGCTGTTTCTTGTTCTGTTATGGTTACAGCAGTTTCTTTATTATTATTATCCAATGGTACAATTTTATATTTCTTTTTAATCTGTGGTTCACTCTTCGAAGGTTGTATAACAATATTTTTAACCCATTGAATTAATCTAGTAAATGGGGATTTAATATAATTAATAATTGAATTAATCCTCGCCATAATATAATCTTTGACTTGTGATAAATCTAAATATATTGTAGGTATCTTTAAATAGAAATGAATCATACCTAAGATCGTACCTGTCACCGAACCTATAACTATTCCAAACATAAGTAAAACCATAGCATATTGAATCATTGTCATTATAATATGGAAGTTTAAGAAACTTGGACCATATTGAGCTAATTCCTGTATTGAGGTACCAAATACTAATTTTAATGGTATATTCATTGGTAATAATATTAAAGTAGTTGAAATTCTTAGGGATATCACTATGGGATCACATACCAATGCTATGAAACAATCATACAATGGTCTCACTATAAATCGTATGAATCCCTTCAATATATTTGATACTAGGGATTTTGCAAATAATATTAGGCTAAATAAAATCCATTTAAACCATCGTGCTATATGAAACGCAGACACTAACATTATATCCTGTATGACCCACTTGTCTTGCTGATATTGAAATCGATTATAACTGTATACTTCCGCAACCACTGCTCATATACTCGTTGTCAGAATCATCTCTTACAGGAACAGTTAACTGTTCACTTATTTTCTGAAACCCTAACTCCAGAAACAACGATGGCCTGGTCATCGACACCGAACAGAAAATTTTGATTTTTGCAAAAGTTTTCGTATATAAAGGAGACAGTCAAGGACAAGTTATGGGAAACTGCACCGCTGTACTCGATGAAAACAAAGAGAGTCTCTATAATCTATATGGAAACTATTCCTATATATGATGAAACTGTTGTATATTGACATCGGTACTGGTGCGTGACATATAAGGATATATGTGTATAGTGAATATTGTTAGAAGATACTATTATTACTATACAAACATGTACTTCTTTGTACATAATGTTCAAATTACAACTTTATCATCACTCCTATTTCTGCCCCGTCTTTCTTATTATACTTCCACGGATTACGGGTTCTAATAACGGAGAAGAATAAGCCATTGATGGGCCAAATTACACTTTAAACTGATACACCGTAATTTGCTCACCGTCGATGGATCGTGGGAATTCTGTATTATTTCAAACTGACTATTAATATCCTTTATTGTATATTGATATTTGGGATACAGTCTCTTTTAATTAAGAGGTAATAATATGATTCCCTACATTTTTTTTATTTATTGATTTTTTATAAACAGTTTCTTATAATAGTAAATTTTTTGGGATATCTTGTTATATTTTATATATATATATAAAGAGTATGTTTATGTAAAATGTGTATATGCATTGTTATTTATTTATTATTCTGGTCTCATATCAGAACGACGTGGTTCAACTAATGGATGTAATTGACATAAGTATGTTATAGCCCACATTAAATACATCATAGCTAATGCTAATATAACGGTACTTCTCCAGACACTATTTCAAAAGATAATATTAATTGTTAGTAAAATGTAATATTTTTCATGGGAAATTCAAAAAAAATTGGATTTATTATTCAATTAAGTAACATACGTTCTGTTCTCCTTTGGAGCCAATATCCAGAAGACATAGGAGGATATTATTACTACAACTAAAACACCGACAACAGTATAACTATATGGAAATTGGGTGAATAAATATAATACGAATTTGTGTATATCAATGGAATGGTTTATTGTATTCCGATACATTCATGAGATTATAATTTTATTTCATTATTGTTAGTAAATTTATTCATTCAGATAGAATCTTGCGGTTTTCCTCTCTCTTAACGGTGATAGTAACATACAAACTCATTTCTTTCTTGATTATTTCTTCTCTGATCTACCTTACTGTGATCAATACACTGTACCTATCTTGATATGTCTGTTCTTATATACAGACTTCATGGATGTATAAATTCTTTGCAGCCATCTCTTCATTACGGGCAACAGCGATTCTGCGCGGAAATCTCAAAAAATCACGTGCGAAATTGGAAATCCAGTAATAAACTTATAGGAACCAACAAGTTCAGTTAAAAGGGTTATCAAAGTATTGCAACGATGGTATAGGAGTATCTATATTGTGTATATCAATTGAACGATTATACAAATCAGCAGAGCTATCTGTATAACATTCCCGATGAACAACGCTAAGACAGAGATCCCAGAATCTGTTGTGAAATGGTTATTTCAAGTGATTCAACCAATATATAAACATGATCCAAGAGCTACATTCCACGATACGATGGTTACTTTAACACAATTTAGGGCCTTGAGACCCAGGACAAGAGTATATACAGATCATACTGGTCAATCGAAGTTATTATTAATGTTATATGGACAATTGCAAAATGGTATACCTGTAATATTATGGATTCCTGATAATTATCCAGCTAGTAATCCATTGGTATATATAGATGTTACAACAGGAATCAATTTACAAAATAATGAAGTGATTCAAGATGATGGACAATTACAATTACAAATTTTTCAACAATGGAATCCACAAACAAGTAATATTGCACAAATTGTACAATTCATTGAAACTATGGATCCTAATATAATTATTATCCCTGATATGAAACCTGAACAAATGCTGTCTACACCACCTCCTTTACCTCCTAAACCTATGACAAGGGTAGATACTAATTCAAGAAATGTCTCCCCTAGTCCACAACCTGTTCCACAGACAGCTCCACCACTTGCACCTAGACCTAATGTTGTTCCACCTCCAGTGAGACCTATACCAGCTATCCCCGATACTAATGTTACACAAGCAGTAGATCTAATGGATTCCCTGACATTAAATAGAAATACCCAACATGAAGAGTTAATTCAATCATTACAACAAATCTTAGATGAAATGAATCAAAATACACAAGGTTCAATAAAACAAGAATCTACTAACTATGCATTGAAATATAACGATGTAATAAATAAATTTAATGAAAATTTGAAATATCAATTACAAACTATTGAATACGTTAATGAAAATATTAAATCTCAAAGACTTGTATTAGAACAGAAAATGGAAGAACTTGATAAATTTCAACAAAATAAGTTAGCGAATGCAATCCCACCTCAGGATCCCTCAGAGGTAATCAATACAGGTAACGATACATTATATAAGATGGTATCATTAGACTACGCATTGACAGATTGTATTCAATTATGTTATCAGTTATTAAATAAAGGAACTCTAACTGTAGATCAATTTATTAAAGAGACTAGAAGATTAGGTACATTACAATTTCAAACTAGAGATGCGATTGTCACGGCAACAGCCACTCATTAAATTAACAAAATAACTTTGAATCTTTGTTCTTATTTGCTTCCCTGATACATTCACCCCGATGCACCGGAACCGGTCAAAATTCCCATTACTCTTCTTCTGTTTCTGCTTAGAAAGATGCAGTTTTGTCCTTCGTAGAATGGTCTGTCTAATGGTAAATTCCAGTTGCACACAGGCAGAGACGACAGCATCTCAGGTTGTTAAACAGCGCGATCCATAGTGAGAAATTTCTGGGCATTCGCTCTGTCTGTCTACGTGAGTCACTCAGGACAGAAACGGAACAGCTCCCGGGAAGAAAATTTGATTGATTGATTGATTGATTGATTGATTGACTGAAATTTCTACTTGTTGACTGCTGTTGGACAATCAACTTTTTAAATAAATTTGTATATAAAGGATAAATGTATTTTCTGTGAAAAACGTCAGCATCTTGTTATCTTCTCATTGACCCAACGAACGACCCTAAATCATAATGTTGAGAACAGTTTTGAAGACTGCTACCAAGTCTCAAACGATCTCGGGATGTAGTGCAATTAGACATAGTTCTTCTTCAACTAGTGCTATGGCTTATAAACAACTACATAGACATGCTAAGAGACCTCCTTTACCTACCGTAGAGACTCCATCATGGGATGCTAACACTGCTGTTTCCTCGATTCTATACGATACTCCAACTCCTTCAAAACAACCAAAACATCAACATGTATTGAATTGTTTAGTACAAAATGAACCTGGTGTATTATCTCGTATCTCTGGTACTTTAGCAGCTAGAGGTTTCAATATCGATTCTTTAGTTGTTTGTAATACTGAAGTTAAGGATTTAAGTAGAATGACTATTGTTTTACAAGGTCAAGATAGTATTATTGAACAAGCAAGAAGACAAATTGAAGATTTAGTACCTGTTTATGCTGTATTAAATTATACAAATTCACAAATGGTTAAACGTGAATTAATGTTAGCTAGAATTTCTTTACTAGGTTCAGAATATTTCCAAGATTTATTATTAAATCATCATCATGATGAAACTAATGAAGGTTTAATTTCAAAGATTAGAAAAGAGAAATATCATCCATCTAATTTATTACCAAGTGAAGTTCATAGATTAAAACATCAACATTTAAATGATATTACTAATTTATCTAAAAATTTCGGTGGTAAAATTGTTGATATTTCAGAAACTAATTGTATTGTTGAATTAGCTGCTAAACCAACACGTATTTCTGCCTTCATTAAATTATTAGAACCATTCGGTGTCTTAGAATGTACTAGAAGTGGTATGATGGCCTTACCAAGAACTCCATTAAAGACCTCTCATGAAGAAGCTGAAGAAGATAATGAAAGTTTAATTAGTGAAATTGTCGATATCTCTCAATTACCACCTGGTTAATTTACTTCATACACATGTAAAACAATATAATATGTATGGTTATGTCACAACTTTTATGAAAAAAGTCCATAATTTCAACAATAAAAAGAAAAAAATATATATATATATAATAATATTATTTATATCTGACAAATAAAAATGCTCCGAACAATGAAATGTTAATTTTAATTCTATAACTAAATATTCAAACACATTTTTGTAAATTTTGATAAATTGGAATGATTCTAACATTATATATATTTATAATTCTTTTTTTCATATTATGGCATCTCGTTATGTTTTCCTTTGTTGGTGGCACTGCGCTAAGCATAATTTGAGGAGCCATCCAAAAGACAAAGAACATCATTGGAAAGATTAAAATAGTTACATTGTGAAATTAATCAAATAGAGACACATTCTGGTACTTTAACGATATAAATTAACAAATAATGAAGGCAATTTGAATCATTTTATTAATTTTTACCAAAACGTCACGTGACCAAAAAATTCTCTGCAAAAAAGGGGCATACTGGGAATTGAACCCAGGGCCTCTCACATATTCGAGTTTAGAACCCAAAGCGAGAATCATACCACTAGACCACACGCCCTTGTAATTTACATTTTCTAAACTTTTTTAGTTTTTTATTAATAGTACCACCATTTATCACTTGATACGAATATTGTAATAATTGTATTGTTATATGAATTATTTTACAAACATATCATTTTAAAATAATTATACATGCTTTTATATTGAGGAAAGAAATATTTGGAACATTTGGAGCCAATTTCAACCCACTATATTAGATTTCGTATAATTGCATTGTTCATGTAAATATGACTACGCCTCATGTAAATAGCCAAAATATCAGATTGTATTTAAAGATATAGGAATTATTTAGTAATTATTGTTAACAGAATATATTATTTCACCAGATATATGTCAATTTTTTTTATGGTTTATTTTGCGTTTACATTTATGGTTCAGATCGAATTCTAATGTGTTCCAAAATGTTCCAAAAGGGTATTCTTGAATTATAAAATATCCATCCATACTGGTATTTCTTTATGGAACATAAGGTAGGTCGGAAATTTTGTGTAAGTCGATGTAACTTGTTAAAGTGGATCGATTTCATTCTAAGATATCCTACCATCACCAACTGACTGTGTCATAACTTGAGGTTTACTTATATATTTTGAATAATAACTCCTACAGAAACGTACAGGGTGGTAGTTTCAACGGTTGCAGTCTGTCCTGTCATTGAGCGTATATGATATAGAATGCATGAAGCTATATCTCAGACCCCAACAAAAAGATTATCACATATACGGAAATACTTTTAAAAGAGACTTAATTTTTTATGAAAGTCATACTTTGAAGACATAATAATTCAACTATGGACAAACAGTGGGTCTATAGTTTGTTTTGGGTACTATGTCTGTTGTCTGCGTTTTTCAACAATCTTAACTTTCAAAAATCTATCAATATTCAGTCAAACTAACCAATAATGACCCTAACAGTTGATTTCTAAAACCTTTATACTTCCTTCAATATACTATATAATTTAAATTACGTTTATATATGTTGATAGAGGCTATTTTTGGATAAATCAATATTTCCAGATTATCACTATCGTTTTTTTGTTTACTTGAAGTATACATTTAGTACCTTTCTGAACACATTGCAAACCCCCAAAAATATAAACTTTTCAAAATATTAAAAAAAAAAAAATTTGGACAATCGTCAGTAAACTTCTTCAAATTATGTTTAAATTACAAATAATACAGTTACATTATTATACTCTAGTAATACCATTCTAATTCAGTAACTTCTCACTCTCTCATTCGATTAGTTTACTTTATTACTGACACTGACACTTCTTCACCGCGAAATTTATTTTCTTAACAAGCCGAATTGAAATTTCGCGGTGGAACAACATCAACAACAACAAGAGACGATGAAGAAGAGGTAACAGGTAACAACGACAGAAACAAATATATTGGCAGATTGTCGTTTAAGATATTCGTAGATTGAAATTCATTATACATATCTAAAAGAAACCACCGAACGTCTCGAAGCTAATTTAAGAATGGTTGAAAATTATTGGAGATTAGTTATATCATCATTGCAAGACATATACAATGCCAATGAAGTTACACAATTTGATGATGATTCAATGTTAAAACGTATGAATTTTGATTCTTTACCTGAGGATCAATTGCAGAACTATTTAATGCAATTTGAAGGACATCTTGAAAATATTAATAAAGCTAATGGATCATTAGAATTAGCCATTAAGAATTTGGCAGAATTATTAGAACAACAAAGACTTGAATCAGAAGATAAAGAGAATCAACAATCCTCTTCAGGTCCATCAACTGGTACTACTTCTGATTCACCAACAGGTAAAACTGATTCGTCATTGGCTGGTGTGAATCAAATCGATAACAATGGCGGTAGACAATATTGGATTAGTCAATATAACTCTCCAGAACCTATCATTGTTGGTTCCGAAGTTGCTTACAAACCACGAAAGGGTGGTGATGGTGAATGGTTTCAATGTGAAGTCATTAAAGTTCATAGTGATAAGATTAGATACGAGGTACGTGATCCCGAACCTGATGAATTAGGTAATACCGGTAAAGTATTCAAATGTAGTTGGAAAGAATTGATCTTGATTCCAACTTTGAAAAATGCAAGTATAAAATCGAAGACCTTAAATTATCCACCGGGGACTAAAGTCTTGGCAAGATACCCTGAGACTACGACTTTCTATCCAGCTGAAGTTATTGGTAATAAAAGAGACGGTACTTGTAGATTAAGATTCGAAGGTGAAGAAGAAGTTGATAAAGAAACTGAAGTACCAAGAAGATTAGTGTTACCATTCCCAATGGCCTCAGCAACACCTGCAAAGAAGTGATGTTCTCATCATAGTCATCATTGAAATTTCAGCTGAAATATCACTGTGCACGACTAACTAATTTACTGATCCTCACCGCCAAAATAAATTTTCGTGAAATTTTTCAGTTTTTCTCTGAAAGGGCGACAACAAGTTTCATACCAAAGTGTCAAACTAAACAACAACAATAATAATTCGCGATCTTGAACCATGCAAAGGTGGTAGTTTAGGATGAAATAATAGATATATTTTTATCCGAGTAAACATTGTTATGATGCCACCTTACTATTTGTTTCGAGATTCCTATAGTTAGCTATAGTGTTAACATAAATAAGACACATATACAAAACAATATAGAGATGGACCAAGCTTTAGGGTATAACGGTGAATTTAGTCACCAACGTAGTAGATCAAGATCACCTTCCAATCGTCGCGGAAGTTTTGACCGTAACGATTCTTATGGTAATTTTGGTCCAAGAGGTTTCCATGGTAGAAGAGGTGGTCGTGGTGGCTTCCGTGGTCGCCGTGGCGGTTTCCGTGGAGGCCGTGGTGGTAATTATTCCTTTGGTGGTAGACGTGATGATTTCAGAGATATGCCTCCAAAGAGAGAAAGAATTTATGACAACAGTATCTTTATTGGTAACTTATCCTTTGATGCTACAGAAGATGATCTAAGAGATTTCTTTCAGCCTGCAGGTGATATCGTCTCTACTGACATTATTACAAGAAGAGGTCGTCATAAAGGTATGGGTACCGTCGAATTTTCAAACCCAGCGGCAGTAGATGAAGCTATCAGTAGATTCAATAATGTAGAATTTATGGGCCGTGAACTATTTATTAAACAGGATCAACCTCCTCCAAATAAACGTGCTGACGAACCTTCCATGTTTGATAGAATCCAACCTAATGATGGTTACCAAAATGAGTCTCGCAGAGATAGTTCCTACTTAGAACATAATAATAATAATCGTCCGGATTATGGTTACAATGAGCCACGTCAACAACATTCTCAATCATACGAAGTTTTCATTCTTAACTTACCTTTTGCATTCTCATGGCAAAATTTGAAAGATTTGTTTAGAGAATGTGGTAATGTTCTAAGAGCAGATATTCAATTAGATTACAATGGTTACTCAAGAGGGTTTGGTAATGTATTCTATGGATCAAAGGAAGAAATGTACAGAGCTATAGATACTTTCAATGGTTATGATCTAGATGGCAGAATTCTAGAAGTTAGGGAAGGTCGTTCCAATCAACATCATGACACTGGTCGTGGTGAAAGATACCAAGATCGTCGTAACTCTTACGAAGACAATAAGCAACAAAATTATATCCAAGATAGAGATGGTCAAGAACCTGCACATAGTGAAAACATATACGGTAATGAACAAGCACAACAATTCGATCAACATATTCCACAAGCTCCACAACAACAACAGGCACAAGGTCCAACTGATTTTACAGAAGGTGTAACTGGTAATGGTGAAAGAAGCAGTTTAATCTATTGTGAAAACTTACCTTTAACAACATCTAGTAACGATTTATATGAATTATTTGAAAGTTTAGGTAGAGTTCAATATGCTGAACTAAAATATGATGCTACAGGTGCCCCAACAGGTGTTGCAATCATAGATTACGACGATATCAACAGCGCTGATTTATGTGTAAGTAAATTGAACAATTACAATTATGGTGGTCAAGACCTATCTGTAAGTTTTGGTCAACGCTCTAACTGATCTACAAATCTAGTCATTATCTTGAAAATCTCCTTTTCATAATTATGTAATTTATGAAACACTTTAACATTCTGTTAATATTGTGACTTTTTTTGCGTTGCTTTTCCACGTTGGCGTCTAATTTCAGTACTATATAGAATAACATTATATAAGTCATAAGCATTTTAATATTAAAAACAATGAAAAACTAAAGAGCAGTCTTTTAAATTATTATTAAAATTATCATTTTTGTTTATTAATGTATTAATGTATGTAAGTATATAGTTAAAAAATGAATATTGTAAATTAATTATTGTGAGTGTCTTTATTAGATAAATTGTAACCTTGAGGATGCTTTATTCATCGGTTCATCATTTAGATTGTCACCAGTACCATCAATATCAACTAGACTCCCTAAAAATGCAAATGACATATCATGTGTTAGATTTGTTTCTCCATTATTTGTCATTGAATGCTTCTTCATTGGTGATTCATCGTATGTTTCTGCTGTGTATATCTTTGGATTCAAAGTCGTGCTGTTTTTAACGGGTTTTGTAACAGATTTCGTCAAACTAGTAAAATCTACTTTGCTTGGTGAAATCCAGAAGGGTTCATTTGTATCATCACCATATTTGGAGTCATTATATAGATTTCCTCTACTGTTAAATGATTGTTCCTTAGAATATCTATATACAATTGGCGGATCCATCTTTGGTATATCATTATTGTTCAACCCCGATAAAATATTCTTTTTATCCTTTATATCGACTGGAATGGCAGAACTTAAATCGTTTGTTTTGTTTGTAGTATTAAAGGTCATGTCGAATGAGCTAAATTCTAGATCATCCAGAATATCAGCCTTCTCGTTATTTTGACGACCTTGGTTACTACTCTTAGTATTTTCAACAACGGTTGTTGTTTGTGGATTTGTTTGTCTTACTGGGATTGGAGGTATCTTTGGTGCAATTGAGTTTTCTGTATTATCGACATTCGCAAATAATGCGTCGGAGAAAGTTTCAGAAGGTTCTTCTAAAGGTGTGTGGAAAGTATCATCTAATAAATCTTCTTTAGAATTCACGTTTAATTTTACCCAACGTCTATTATCATCACCATTAAATTCGGATGCAAATGAGAAATCGGATACGACATTTTTATCGTTCATATCCTTTCCATTACCGTTTATTAACGTTGGTGGTTGAAGACTGATCCCTGTAGAAAGAGTTTGTTGTTCAATAAACTTTCTATTTTCCTTTAGGTTGTTTGAAAGTTCCATTGCTACCTCCTTTGATGGGGCATTTGCAATTCTAGTTGGCGATTTGTTAATAACCTTAAATATCGAACCTGTCTTTAACGGGGAGCCTCTTGCAGACGGTGTACCTATAACTGGAGAACCGTTGTTAATTGAGGTTTTCATTGGTGTTTGAAGTATAGGGTTCTCATTTTTCGCTTCAGAGTTGAATTTTTCAAGATCATTCACAGTCAAATCTGATAACTTATTACGTGCTAATGCTCTGAAAGGTGAAGTTTCATAGTTAGATTCATTCTTTCTGGTAGGCGATACTGGTTCAACGTTACTCAGTTTCATTAATGGAGATTGTTTCTGAGGGATATTATAGTTACTCTCGACAATTGTGTTTAGACCATGTTTATTGTTTGTATCTTCATTAGTCTGAACCTCATTATTCACCAAATATTTTTCATTCAAAGACACTTCTGTTGACAATCTTTTCCAGTTATACTTTGCATCACTATCATCTAAAACAATTCTCATATCTCTGAATAATTCGATGAATGAAGGAGATTTTTCAAACTTTATACGCGATTTAGGTGGTGCAACATTAGCAATCTCTGGGAAGATCTGAACCTTCTTTTTCATTCTCGATTGATCAACGTTAGGTGATAAACCCTCCTTTATTTCATCGTTCGGTTCTAAAGTAATATCATCCACAATCGTTTCTATGTTCTTTTCAGTAGATACATCAACTTGGGAATTAGTTATTGACTCAAATTTATCAGATGCACTACTCTTTTCGACGTTAATTTTTTTGTCAGAGATGTCTTTCTTAATGTCTCGTTTCTCGGGTTGTACTTTTTCAGGAATGAAGTCACCAAATAGATCGTCTTCGAAAAGCTTACTTTGATGGGTTATCGGATTAGCTAACTTGATATCTGTATCATCACCTTCATTGCTTTCATCGAAATCATCATTATCTTCTGATATGACAGGAATAATTGGGTCTTTATTTTCAACCTTAACTGGAATATCTGGAGATTTCTTACTGGATGAGATAATCTTGAATGCAGGTGCAACTTTAGGAATACCATTATCTGCCTTGTTTTCATTACTTTCTTCAAGCCTATTCGCTGATGGGGCGGTATATTCGACATTATGCACAACAGAACTAATTCTAACGTTATCAATTTCTGGAGCTATGTCCTTTTTTACGGTTACTTCCCTTTCTTTAACAACCTCTTCATTTTTATCGGTGCTTTTCTCAATCTCTATCTCTTCTAATTTTGACTTTTCATCACTGACCTTATCATAGGATGGTTTCTTTACCTTTGTTGGATTTAATGACTGTGCTTTTGGTTTTATACGTTGTTTAACCTCTAAGTTTCTATCTGTAGTCTTCTGTTTGACAATAACAGGTTTACCAATTGTCCTTTTATCCTTTTTCGAGCTGCTTGAGAACATACTTTTGACTGCTCCAAAGAAACCTTTACTTTTCTTCTGTTTCGTAGATGTCTTGTTAGTTTCGGGTTTCTTACCTGATGCGCTTTGTTTCTTTTGACCTGTTTTATCAGTTCTCGAGGATTTCTTTGGTGACTTAGGTGCTTGTGTTTTCTTGGATTCTTTTTTAGTTTCACTTCTTTTATTCGCATTTTTACCTTTTGCTTCACTATTTTTTCCATCCTTGGCATCGGATACATCAACAAGATCACTCACATCACTTCTGAAGGTGGTTATTGTACCATACGACTTTTTATTTTCTTCATTTACTTGAGAAGCTATATTTTGGGTTGACATATCTTCCGTTACATTTTCGATCAGTTCTTCTTCTACGATTTTGTTTGTCACAATATTATTAACACAAATTAATTTAGAAGCATCTTCAGAGAGAATCGATGAGTAACATACCGGAATATCACTAGACAATTGCTTCATCAAGGTGGAAACAATATCATCTGCGCGAATCGTTTCTGTCTTTTGATTGTAATCACCATATCTCCTCACTACATCAAGTTTAACCATATTCAATTCTTCTGGATCGGAGAACTTAGCAAATGCAGCACAATGTAAACCATTAGAAATCAATAATTCCCTTGATGGTTCCATATTCAAAAAAAGACCGAACTTTGACTTAATCCTTTCTGTATTGTATGATTCTAACTCATGTGCTGTAAAATATAATACGGATTCCTGAATTGTAGATTTAAATAAATGGAATGCGGTATCCTTCTCTAAAATCTTTGCTTTCGTTATCAGGTCTGCAATGTCATGGGCATTATTAGTTTTTGAAGCTAACTTACATACCATTGAAAATGGTTTCTTATCCTTTCCACGAATAGCGTCAAATCTAAGTATCTCTCCATTTGTGACTGACGTATGGATGTCATTGATATAACAATACTTCTCCACTTCTAATTTAGGAATCTTTGGAGGTAGTGGTAATTCGTTTATTAAAGAATTCATTAAGATATCTGATATTAGTGGTTTCTTGTTTGATTTATCAGACGTGTAATATTTTTTGCAGTTCAAAATATTCAAAAATACGATATAATCACTAAATATCACTAATAAATTTCTTTTCGATGGATTATTAGAGTCAATTATATCAAAGACACCAACTATACGTCTTTTTAACCACTTGTATTGAAGTTCAACGGGCCAACCTTTTGCTAATTCTGTTAAAATCTTACCAGATGGTGTAAAGACTCTTGTATTGTATGAACTCATTGGAGCGTCAAGATGTCCAAATGAATTAATAATATCAATAATATTACTATAATATTTTTTGGCATCCTTTGCATTTTCCGCTGACCATACTTTCTTTTTGTATAACCTATCAATTATTAATTTTAATTTTAACATCTTTTCTTGAGGTCCCTTTATTATTGTTTCCAATTTCATCTCCGTATAAATATCCTTATGTGGCATAATATCAGAGAAATTTCGCATAAATAGTTTGATATCTTTACTGAAATTTTTTGTAGCTGCTTCATGTCTAGTATATGCTTTATAAAAATAGGGTATCGTTAAATTACAAGATTTCAATACTTCGAATGAACCGAATGGTGTAGCAGACTTTAAAGAATCCAGGAAAATACAATTAATTCTAGTAACTTCATCAATTGTAGGTGGGAATAAACGGTTCAGTTTTACAGTGGATAAACCTTCAATTTCATTATTAAGAACTTGAACTCTAAGAGTAATTAAGAATTTCTGCAAAAACTCCACTAAGTTAAATGTGAAATTGGACTGAACTTCTAACAATTCATTACAAATTGCCTTAACCAATTGTGTATCTGTTTCTGTTGGAATATCATTATCCGGAGCTTTATATCCATATTCGGTTTGTTCCGGAGAATATTCTGTGATTGGATTAAACAATTGTTCTAATTGTTCACCTAGATGGAATACAAGTCTATTATTCAATTCAATTGTGGATTCTTTACTTTCGTAGACTACATCTACTAGGGTTGATTTAACAACATGTTTATCTAGGAAACCCTGTGATATTAATCTTTCTCCAAACTTGGATGCCGTTATTTCTGTAATTTCAGTACATTCACTAGCTAATTGTCCAGCATGAACTGGATCGTATTGTTCAATCGATCTTTCAGGATATAGTGATTTTAATTGAATTTTTTGTTTTGGAGTTAATTCAGAGTATCGTTTTAATAATATGACAGCCATGCATTTCTTAATTTCTGAGCTTCTGTTAGCACTGTTTACATTTTTAATAGCACTATAAAAAGATGATTTTTCTGATATATCGATATTTGATAATTCTGTAAGACCAAAATCGTCCATCATCAAACAACGATATGTTTCCTTATTACGATGTATACATAGTACAAATTTACCCCATATTAGATCATCATGATTAGTGTATATGTTTGATCTATCAAATGTATCTTGAGTCCAATATTGTTTAATTTTACTAAATGATTGCGTATCCTTTGAAGTTGTATTATCATCTACACCTCGTAAATAATTATTGAATAGGATGATATCATTTTCTTGTGCGTCTTTTTGATTTATCTCAGGTGTACTTGATCCTTGAATCTCTGTAGTTTGAACCAAAAGATCTATATTTTTATTTTGTTCTGAATCATGAGAATAAACAGATGAAAATTCATTTGCTTCTATATCTGCTGCAGCCATAGTAGATCAGCTATTATTTTTTGAATATTTGCTTATGTTTTAATGTTATAATTAATTATGAAGAATTGTATCGGCTTGATTAAATATTGAATTTTGATCTATGAATAACGATAGATCAATAATATTCAAATAACAAATTTCAAAAGTTAAAGATCTATTAAATGATCGATGAGGATGGCAATAAACAAAATACGGATCAGGGAAAAAACTTATTCTACAGCCACTTTCTATTCAAGAAATTTGATCCCATTGATGACATTTCACAATTTTGCATCAACTTTTTTTCCCTCGAGAGAAAGTCCTTTGTTTGTTTGTTGTTCTGATTTCCCGAAACGGCAATGAAATATTTTTCAGTGGATTCCCGCTGTGATAGCAATAAGCTGCCTGTGCGCAGCAATGGAGCAACGTAACTGAGGTTAAGTATATAACACAGCAATATAAGGGAATCACATTCAACTTCAAGTAATTAATCAGAGAAGTTTACTACATTGCGAGCTGCCAAGTTATAGAATTTGCTTTAAACTGTTCAATTCCACAAAATAAAAGCCCAACAACGCCATATATAGGTTAGAAACGCGTCAGTATAATTCAATCAATATGTCAATCAATTTATACTCCAAGCTAAAGACTGATGACCCCAATGTAAGTTATAAACTAATAGAATTAAACGATAATTTAATGAAATTGTTAAAAGATAATGACTCCCGTAAAAAATTACAATTTAAATCCCTTGATGATGCTAACTCTCACGTTGTATTATGTTCCAAGGATAAGACTTGGCTTCTAAGACAGAAGGATCATTCCAATATGTCAATGCTTATGCATGAGGGTGTTGTTGATGATAATTCCAAGACTATTGATCCGAGTTTATTATTTGGGTTACCTCCTCCAATTACTGATTATATAGGTTTTGCAAGAACTACATACGAATATGAAACCATAGTGACTGAAGGTAGATTACGTTTGGATAACATACCAATATATGATGGTGAAGAGGATTTCAAAGTAAAGGATAAATCGAACCAAATAAGTTTCCAACGATTATTAGAAGATTCACCTTGTTCATCGAAGGAGGGATTACAACAATGGCATTCATTATGTGGTTGTACAATTAATGACCAAGCATGTTTGTTAAGTTCTAAATTTATCAACAAAGCATTACATGTCACACTGATGAGTGTATTGGCGGAATCAATGAAATTAGATGAATTAAAACTTAAGGAATCATACGAAGCTGTCAGTAAAGATATGAATAGTGAATTTAATCCATATACCATTGAAGTTGTAGAGACTGTTCTAAATAAATTTGGCCGTGTAAAGAATGCTGAAGTCGAAGAAGAAAAAATATGGGAACTAGATAACCCTGTTATTGCCAAATGGTATGGTATTCAATCATTAAAGAAATATGTAAATAAATCATCATTACCATTCGATGAATTCATGTTACAATGGAGGTCGCAATTCCCACCATTTTTCCCATGTGATATCGATATCTCAATGTTAAGAGGTAATTACTACCAACCGCAACCTAAACAAATTCAATATTTTGCTAAGAATTCCTTATCGCAGGATCCTAAGGACTGTTTCAAGACTTTATTCAAATTACAAACCTCTTGGGATCTACGCGATATCGAACCCTTCATCACAGATCTAAACACCAAACACATGAAGATCGACTCCTTCATAATGAAATACGCAAGAAGACGCAGAGTAGGTAAGAATTATATCATCACAAGCAGGAACTAATCCCAATACGCTCCTGTTATATTAAGTTAGTTTATAATCTAACCAATACAGACATGTGTGGATTCGATAGTTTCGTGAGAAGTGACACATTCCTGCCCAAGTCACGTGCCCACACCCTTTTTTCTGTGTCAACAATTCACTCAGAAACCACCGCACCACTTGTATAAGAAAAATGTCTGCCGATTCGGCTAACTATAAAATGTTCCCGCTGTGAGACGAGACGATCCCATTGCACGATGAACTGCACCTGTGGAATAGAAACAGTTAGTGCGGATACGGAATATTGATTGACTCAATTGGGTAGAAACTGAGGGATCTCTGACAAAAGAGAGCTTACAAATCAAAAGACATTTATTTCAGTTGATTGCTCATCTCTTATTGTGATTAAAATTATTTATATAGACATTGTTTGTAAAAATTATAATTTAAACTAAATTTAGTGTTCCTTCTGTTTTTTTTAAATAATTTAGATATACTAAGTTTCAGCTATTGTTAGACATCACAACTATATACTCTTTATAATATATTAAGGGTTGTTAAGTGAACAGAAAATAAAACCATAGTTGTATTTGAACAGACTTTTATTTATATTAACGATACTGCATATAATTATTACAATATGTTAAGATCATCTTTTATTAGAGCTAACAGAATTAGTTCGACAGCTACAACTGCTGCTATTTCTAGATACACATTAAGATCAAATGTCAATACTTCAATAAGAAGAACTTTGGCTTCATCTGCTACTACTGTGGCTAAAGCAGTTGAATCAGATGATGGATTATCTATTGAAACTCATACAGATGTACAGGCAGCTAATAAAGAACAAACAAATATTCGTACTGCAAGTACTTCAATCAAGAGTACAACAGATGGTATTTCATCAGGTACTACTGCTTTGAATCATGCTTACAGAGAAAATACAGGATATGGTACAAGACCGATTTATTTAGATATGCAAGCGACTACACCTACTGATCCTCGTGTATTAGATACCATGTTGAAATATTATACTGGTTTATATGGTAATCCTCATTCTAATACACATTCTTATGGTTGGGAAACTAATAAAGCTGTTGAAGCAGCTAGAGAATATGTAGCAGATGTTATCCATGCTAATTCAAAGGAAATTATTTTCACTTCTGGTGCTACCGAATCTAATAATATGGTAGTAAAGGGTGTAGCAAGATTCTATTCCAAGACTAAGAAACATATTATTACTACAAAGACAGAACATAAGTGTGTTATTGAAGCAGCTAGAGCAATGATGAATGAAGGTTTCGATGTTACATTTTTAAATGTCGATGCTAATGGTTTAGTTGATTTGAAAGAATTAGAAGACGCTATTAGACCGGATACTTGTCTGGTTTCCGTTATGGCTGTTAATAATGAAATTGGTGTCATTCAACCATTGAAGGAAATCGGTGCCATTTGTAAGAGACATAAAGTTTATTTCCATACCGATGCAGCACAAGCCTATGGTAAGATTCCAATCGATGTTAACGAAATGAACATTGATCTATTATCTATTTCAAGTCATAAAATCTATGGTCCAAAGGGTATCGGTGCATTATACGTCAGAAGAAGACCAAGAGTGAGATTAGAACCATTATTATCTGGTGGTGGTCAAGAAAGAGGTTTAAGATCAGGTACTTTAGCTCCCCCAAACGTAGCAGGTTTTGGTGAAGCCGCTAGAATTATGAAGACAGAATATGAAAATGATAAAAAACATATTGAAAGATTATCCAAGAAATTAGTTGATGGTTTATTAGCTAATGATCATACAAATTTGAATGGTTCCGCATTACATCGTTATCCAGGTTGTATTAATGTTTCATTCGCATATGTTGAAGGTGAATCATTATTAATGGCTTTAAGAGATATTGCGTTGTCTTCTGGTTCTGCATGTACATCTGCTTCATTAGAACCATCTTATGTTTTACATGCTTTAGGTAAGGATGATGCAATGGCACATTCTTCAATTAGATTTGGTATTGGTAGATTCACAACTGAAGCTGAAGTCGATTATGTTATCAAAGCCATCTCTGAAAGAGTTAAATTCTTAAGAGAATTATCACCATTATGGGAAATGGTTCAAGAAGGTATAGATCTTGATTCCATTGAATGGTCAGGTCATTAAGGAAATTTAATATAATGACAAGTTTTTGTCAGTCGGTTTTAAAAAAGCATTCATGTAAACAACAAAAAATCTTATTTAATAATTAAAAGAAATAAAAAATTAATTATAGCAAAACAACAACAACATGCTATATTGTAAATATCATATCACATACCAACACCTATTGAAGTTTAATTATATATACTTTTTTCTTTATATTTATACAAAAATCGTTTTTCATTACGCATTTATTTTAATTCATTTATTTATGTTTTTTATTATTTTTTATAATCATATAAGGGGAGGATTCTATTACATATGCTTTATTTATAAGAATTCTTTAACTGCAGCAGCAACAGCATCACCGACTTCAGTAGTGGAGTTAGTACCACGTAAATCACCGGTTCTAATACCACTGTCTAAGACTTTCTTAACAGCTTTTTCAACAGCGATACCTTCTTCAACCATATCTAGAGATAATTTCAACATCATAGCGGCAGATAAGATTGTAGCAATTGGATTAACTTTACCCTTTGGTAAATCTGGAGCAGAACCATGGCATGGTTCATATAGACCGAAAGCCTTGTTAGTATCTGGTAAAGATGCTAGAGAAGCAGATGGTAATAAACCTAAGGAACCTGGAATAACAGAGGCTTCATCGGAGATAATATCACCGAACATGTTACTTGTAATGACCAAACCATTTAATTTAGTTGGATTCTTAACAAGGATCATAGCAGCAGAATCAATCAATTGATGTTGAACAGTTAAAGTTGGGAATTCATTCTTAATAGTTTCTTCAACTGTCTTTCTCCATAATCTTGAAGATGCTAAAACATTAGCTTTATCTAGAGACCAAATTGGTAAAGGTGGATTATGTTGTAATGCCATAAATGCAGCCATTCTTGTAATTCTTTGAACTTCTGGTACACTGTATTGTTCACTATCCCAAGCAACACCATCACCAGTGTCTTCCTTTCTCTTACCAAAGTAGATACCACCGACTAATTCTCTAACAACACAGAAATCAGTACCTCTGGCGTATTCTGGCTTCAATGGGGATAAATCTAATAAGGAATCAGAAGCAAAATTACATGGTCTTAAATTAGCATATAGACCTAATTCTTTACGAATCTTTAATAAACCTTGTTCTGGTCTAACTTCACCAGTACCCCATTTTGGACCACCGACAGCACCTAATAAGACAGCATCAGCTTTCTTTGAGGCTTCTAATGCTTCATCAGGTAATGGAACACCAGTAGCGTCAATTGCTGCACCACCAATTAAATGATGTTCATAATTAAATTTAATGTTTGGACGTGCTTCACTGATGGCATTTAAAACTTTAATAGCTTCTTCGGTAATTTCTGTACCTACGTGATCACCAGGTAGGACAACAATATTTTTAGTAATAGTAGTCATTATTATATGTATATGTATGTGTAATTGATTTAATAAACTTAAGACAAGTTATATTTGTTTGTAGTTATGATACTAAACTGAATAAAAGTTATAAGAAGTAACAATTGAAGAGAATTTAACAATCACAAAAGATATGAAAATGTGGTGTTATTATATATAATTTGTGAAATTATCGAGACAGCATGAAACTGATTAACTTGAGTCACATTAAGCGAATTTCCTGAATAAAACAAGTGACATTGATCAGTTCATGAGCCTGTTTATTCAAATTTGAACTGCAACTCTTTCAAAGTAAAATAGAGCAACCTCTGAGTATCACTCATTCATTCATTCAATGGCATATGGTAGACTCTACCCCCCTTACCATTTAGTCTCTGCAGAAGGTCGAAAAATAAATTGTGAGCTTCACCGCTGTGGGCTCCGGTACCGGAACGAGCCTCGTAAGCATCCGTTGACGGCAGAGATGTTACGGGTTAAAATATTTTCCAACCCACCTCGCTTTTTGGCCCTTTTAACCCAAACCCCAACCCACCTTTGGAACTTTTAACCCAACCCACAACCCAACCCATTATGAATTGATGTAACCCTAGCCAACAAAACCCTGTTCTACGGCGAGTTCAGGGGAAATTTTGGTTTCTCCGCAGAAATACTGTAGTATTTTTTTGACAAAATACAGATAATTATTCGCATGAAATGATACTCAATAGATTGTAATGATGACAGTTAGATGGTCAATAACTTATAAAATAAAGGTAATAGCTAAATACACACAATTGCTGAGAATTAAATAAAATACTTCATTGAAGTAAATTTTTTTTTGCTTGAGCCTGGTTACCAAATTCGAAACCTAACCCAACCCAAACCCAGCATTGGAATTTTTCAACCCTCCCTCTAAACCCAAAATTTGGACCAAAAATCTCCATAATGCAACCTGCTAACCCTAACCCGTAACATCCCTGGTTGACGGCGAAGTGACTGTCACTAGAGTAGAGACAAAATATGACAGAATGAAAACTTGATGGATTATACTTCATATGTTTGCTGGAGATATATAGTGAACGGTTAATATATTGTGACACATTTATTATTTTATGTAAGGATACGTATATATAAATATATGTGACGGACTAATGTACAGAACCGGGAAGTATTTGGAACTTCCTATGATGATGATGACTAAAATGTAGTAATATATATATTTTCTTGCTTAATTCAATTTGGAGATCAATTCATCAATATCGACTTGAACAATTGGTGCAACAGAAGAATTTGAATGATGACGGTACTTAGATTCTTGTTCCTTTTGTCTTAATCTCTTTAATCTGTTTAAAGAATTGAAACCCGATACTTCTCTATTTAATTTGAATGGTAATAAGAAGAAAGTAACATCTTGGAAGGATTCACCCATAGTATTAATTTCATGAATGATATCTTCCATACAAATAATACCTGTTTCACCTAATTGTTCTTCAATAATATTGTTATCATTTAATTGAATTTCTTTTTCTTCATTTTCTTCAGGTCTCTTATACATAATTTTACTTCTCTTTTGAACAATTGAACGTATAGAGGATAAAGATGGTTGACCGATTACAATATATGGAGCAACAAGTTTTAATAATGGATATACAGTTTTAGTTAATTTAACGAAAACACCGGTATTAATTTCAGTTAGTCTTAATAAAGTTAAAATTTTGAAAGCTTTAGCTGGAATATTAACAGCTGTTGGACCTCTAACTCTAATAATGAATAAAAGTGTTGGTTCACCATTGTAAACGATTTTTTCCTTAATAATTGAATCTTCTTCATCATCTTCATCAATGTCATTTTCACCTAATTCATTATCTTCAGAATTTGGTTTCTCTGTTATCTTTAAGATAAAATCTTTTTCTGATGGTAAATGAATAGTATCTAAATCAGCACCATTTAATTTTTTAGTCTTATTTAATTCTAATTTAGATATTCTTTTTATTCTTTCCTTTTCCCTTTCTGTTGCTAATGTCTTGGAGACTAAAGTTTCAGCTCTAATAAATCTTTTCTTATTCTTTTGTTTAGTCTTTCTTCTTTCCTCATTTTTTTGTCTAGCTAATTCTTGTTTCTCTAATCTTGTTCTATCAGCATTTCTTCTCTTACGTAAAAGAATTTCTGGAGTAGAATTCAATTTGGTGCTTGGTTCAGTAGACATATTGAGCAATGTTTGGATTCGATACCCTTTATATCAAATATAAACTCAAATAATATAAAATTAATATAATTATTTGATCTTACATAGTTATATACCGATGCTCATCGCATCTCTCAAATTACCAACAAAATTTTCACAGTGACAAAAAGCGAAAAAAAAAAATTTGCAGTTCGGGCGGGTAAAATTTGAAGGTCTGTAACTATGCACGAACATGGCGGCGTCACAGTTAAAAATTGTATGAGGGGAGGGCGGTGGAGTGTCGGCGGCTAATTTCAAGTATTTTTTATAAATCTGAGGAAATATATAAAGAGGTATGGAGAATGGTGTGTGAATTATTACTTTAGTACTGGTGTCTGTAGAGGTAATGAACTCGGATTTGATTTGATGTTGCGATCTAGGATATCGCGTGAATCGAGTTTGTGACATTTTAATTTAATGTTAAGTGGTAGGTGTATGTATTATAACATTACAAAGGAGAATGGATTAGCAAAACATGATAGCATTAATTACCTGTTTTTTACAGTATATAAAGTTATATATGGGGCATAAGTTCTCTTTACTTAGCCAGAAGTATATTTATAGGAGACGAGTTGGTGCATACGTGATTTCGAAAGGTACAATTATGATATCAACTAGTAATAGTAGGTACAATTATGATATCAACTAGTAATAGTAGGTACAATTTTGAAAACAAGATTTACTAACTGTATGTATACATAAAAAGGACTAATCATAAATTCTTAAAAAGAATCAGTACGTGGTCAACTTCCACTAGATTCTCTTTGAAAGAGTACCCAGAAGACAAAATAAATTTAAGAACCAGCATCACCTTTCACAATATTAATTATAGAGTTCCGATATGAGGCTCTCTAGACACAAGATATCAAAATCAATTATTTAATAATTTATATTCCAGAACCCCATACATTTCTCCCAATTCTACAATACCCTGCTATTGAAGAGAATTCAACAATACTAACACGGTTCATAGACTCTCAAATTTACTGCAATAGACGTATTTAATGTCACCTAAATTAGAAATTGATCACGAAAATATGGTGTTCTATTTCACAATAAATAGTGTGTCGTTTCTTTTTGTTATATTTTCACCATAGTAACGATGCAAAGGTGCGAAAAAAAAACAACAAAAATTGTAATACTGAGGAAGAAAACTCCAGTGATCGCGTTGAAACCGAAAAAAATTTTTCACTCTGTTTTTGCATTCTTCCTCACATGGTCCTGTAGGAAGACCATTTTAGCTACCTCCACGGATGCATTTCATCACAAAGTATTAATCAGCTACCGCATTCTGTTGAGACATATAGATCGGCCGTCCTTAAAATATGGAAAGTGGAAGAGATCGTATACGATGAGAAGTACTATAGTACAATTATTACAAAGAGATCGAACCACTCATACAAGTCAGAATGTAAAATAACACCATAAAGTGGGGAGAAAGAATAAGTAAATAACGAATGCTGAGAATATAACTTACAGAAGAAAAGAAGAACTGACAGCAAGAATATAAAAGGGAAAGACCATCAGAAAACATACTTTCAGTGCATTCCTGATAATATATATCTAGATAACAAGAAGACTACATAGAAATATACAACTATATACCTATATACTATTGACAACAACACCAACGGTATTCCTCAAGACGCTTCTGCGGACTGCCCGAGTCTATCTCAAAAACACGCTCGAATTTTTCACATTTCATTCAAGAAATTAGTTTCATTCATGGAAACCAGAAAAACGAACAAATTTGGTGCTGTTGCTATGCGCGACGGTGCAGTCCAAGTCAATTTTGAGTAAGCTTCCATTAAGATTAATAATCGTTACCATAGGGAAATTTTTAGGAGGTGATGCGTTAAATTTCTAAATTTTCTCACTCTTTTTCCTACGTAATTACTTCAATTTATGAGAAGGATAATTGCACCATTATATAAAATTTATCCTTTAACTTATATTATAATAATACTATTATTTTATTTGCTATTCAAATAACCACCCTTTATCAATTTCAATTTCTTTACTAAATCACTAGTATTGATTTCATTGAAAAAAAAAAAAGATACCAACTTTTCTATTGAAACCCATTTTATTTTTAATTACACGATATACAATTCATTTTCGTGAATATTAATTTTGCATAGGATCAGTAATCTATCAAGCATTTTCTTTGTTTATTTATTCCCGATAGTTATCTTACATGAACCATATTTAGATCGATCTAATCTTCCTACAATTTACCAACCATTACCATGCCACATGATCCAGCAAGTACTAATGATCCAAATATGAACAATATTCCTGGTTATCAACGAACTACTTCTTCAATCTATAATTTGATTCATTCATCAAATAACAACAGATTACAAACACAAGAAGGCAATACAGAGGATACAGCTGCTATTCATCATGCTAGGATGAATACTGATAAGAGTTTCAACTTCATTCCTCAAGGACAAAATTTTAATTCATACTATACTGGTGATACAAATAACAGACCAATGTTACCAAGTCTTTCGAAGACAACTACAACTTCACCTCAAGGTAGAAGTTTATCCCAACATTCTAATATTCCGATCGGAGGTTTGACAACATATAATAGAAGTGCATCTAACGAGAATACTCTCACAAATGTTGCCTCGAAGGAAACACA